>VZTV01097817.1:0-13440 GCA_013400875.1 Anhinga rufa | reverse complement strand
GGCGCCGCCTCCCGCCGCGCCCCGGGGCTGTGAGGGGCGCCCGGGGAGGGGGCCCGCCGCGCCCGGGGCGAGCAGGGCTCCGGCTGACCCTCCAGGTGGTGGCTGACCCCTCGCATCGGCCCCACTCACCCACAGCGTTTTTCTCTCGTACCTCTCGGAGGGTTTGGGGCGAGAGGGTGCCCCTGGTCGAGGGTGCAGACCCCAAGGCGTAGCACCATGGGCGCACAGCCCCCGCCCTCTGAAGGCCACTGAAGCGTTGGAGTCAGCGGCCACCCCGGGGCTGTCAGAGGGGACTGGTGGCTACCAAGGCTGGAGGTACCGACGCTGTAAGACCATTTGGGGCTTTCCCTGAGAGGGCCTCAAAATGAGCAGCACCTTGTGCCCACCGCAGTTTGTGCTGTGCAACGGAGAGCCACGTGCGTCGCTGCTCCTCCAGATCTGCCTCCACAGTGAGAGTCGCCTGCAGAGAAAGGGACTGGCTCATCCAGTGTCATCAAATTCACCTGGAGCCTTTAGGCTGGTCCTTTCTGGACCCAACAGGGTTTTCCATCACTCAGGTTTCTACTTTACCATGAATGAGGCTCCAGGCAGACTGGCTTTGGGATAGTCCTAGAGTGCAAATGTGTTTCGTCAGGCGTATCCGTACAGATGACATCCAGCAGTCATGTCAGTCACGCCTGACCTTCCACACCTAGCAGGTTCATGGCAGAAGGTACCCAGCTCCGAGACTCCTCTGAGCCAGACACTTGTTCAGTCCGTGCCATTCTCGATTTCCTGGAGCCATACATCGGAAAAAAACAGGCCATGACAGTCTGGACAGGATTCCCTCTCCCTCTTCCATAATACCTCAAGTGATAGTTTGTGGTGTAGAGAGACAGTGGCACCAGTGATGGGTATCACAGTTATCGACTAGAGCAGGTGCAGCCCTGCCTTTTTAGGGAGAATGAGAGGGGAGAAAATGCAGGGGTGAGGAAGCAGAATGAAGATAGGTCTATATATCAGTTGTCTGCAAAGCTAATCATCATTCATGGACTCATCTTCTCTTTCCCTGCTGGGAACAGTTACGCCTCCGTGCCATTGCCTGTGTCCTGCTGGGGCATTGTGTGGCACCGTGCTGGTTGGCATGGGCCAAACCATGCCAGGAGGTGTGCTAATGTATAGGCAGTGTGATGATCACAGTGCACTGAGTGAGCACACGTTCTGGACGTGCTTAGTTTTTGGTAGGTGGCCTGTATGCTGTATCTCATGCACTGTGGATG
Organism: Anhinga rufa; assembly: GCA_013400875.1. Classification (NCBI taxonomy): domain Eukaryota; kingdom Metazoa; phylum Chordata; class Aves; order Suliformes; family Anhingidae; genus Anhinga; species Anhinga rufa. Next base: position 12,181 of record VZTV01097817.1, on the reverse strand, counting down.
ACGCTGTTCATGGACAGTAAGATTAATGTCCAGTGCCAAGGCTCTCTAGCATCTTTGTGACACCCCAGGATGAACTACCCTTCACCTCACAAGTATGCTATCAACAAGCGTTCTTTGTTCCCTTGTATTTTTCATAGAATCACAGAATGGTTTGGGTTGGAAGTGACCTTTGAAGATCATCTAGTCCAACTTCCCCTGCCATGGGCAGGGACATCTTTCACTAGATCAGGTTGCTCAAAGCCCCATCCAACCTGACCTTGAACACTTCCAGGGATGGGGCATCCATGACTTCTCTGGGCAGCCTGTTCCAGTGCCTCACCACCCTCATGGTAAAAAAATTCTTCCATAAAAATTTTTTCCTTATGCTTCCACCTCACTTTGCTCCCCATCTCTGCTTCATCTCTTATGCACCAAACAGAGCACTCCATACTTCTCCTGCCCTTTTTTTAATCCCTCTTCCAGCCCTCTTCACCTGATTACCTCCTCTCCTTGTATCTTACCCACTGGTTCTCCAAGCTGTGTGCCAACTGACAGATGAAGTCTAACCTTTAGGATGAAAGCCCCCCAAAACCTGAAGAACTAGAGAACTAAACCCCCTGATTTCAACATAAGGAGAAGTTTGGGTTAAAGGGAAGATTAAATTTTAACCATGCCCAAAACCTAGAGAAAGAGAGATATCTAGCTGAAAGTAGTTTATCACAGTTCTCAATATCCAAAGTATGAATTTGTTTGATTTACCTGATATCGTTATTATCTAGTGACTATTAGATCAATAATTGCAGCGGCGATACCCAGAAAACACGTGCAGCACTGACCTTTCACAGGAATGCAATTCCTCCATGATCATGAGGATTTTCTCTTTTGGCTGGGAGAAGAAAAAGCAGTAAAAGAGGAGGAGGAGAAGGCAGTGGCCCTCATTTATTTGCCTCTTGTCTGTGCACATTTTTTTCGTTCACTTTTAATTTTCTGAGTGTGAGAAATCAACCAATATACTTCATCACTTAAACTGGATTTCTTTCTTTCTGAGGATGCTAGTCCTAGGAAGTAGTTAGTACATATATTCCTTTTGATGGGGTCAGCAATAAGCTGCATTGCCATTCCTAACGTGTTTGATGTCCAGGACATTTTATTGCATTTGAGATTTGGGTCTCATTTCATCACTGTAGTTATGAATATCGTAACTGCAGCTAGGTGCTGTATCTGGAACTGCAGTTCCAGATAATTTTAGACATTCAATTCTATTTTGCGCTGGTCAAGTCTGCTTTGATCAAACCAATCTTTTACTTTAAAAAATTATGACAATTTCTGAAGAAAATTTACAGCTCCTCACTCCATTATTTCTCTATTCCATATCTCTCATTCCATATCCTAGGTCTGTTCTCTAGATCTTTGCCTAGCTGCTTGCTTACCCTTTCTGTGTACTTTTAGAAGTGATCTCTTTCTTGTTAACGCCATATATGTATCAACTTCTTACAAAAGAAAGTAGTCTAATGAGACCATCTACCTTTTTATTTTTATTATTGCATTTCTACCTAGAAGATACGTGAAGACAATGACCTTTGCCTTATTAAAAGTATCACAAATATCTCCCTCTAAAAACAGTTTTTCTGAGTGATACTTGCCCTGCCTGAAGCAGTGCTACATGATTAATCATTTACAGGGAGCAATGCCTTATTTTTGAGAGAAGTGGTTAATGGAGAAGAGAGAAAGAGGTCTCTCCAAACAACCAGAATAAAAAGTTACTGGGAGACTGATGAGGCTGAATTAATAGAAGATGAATTAATAGAAGAGTTTTAGTTTCTGCTCAAAAATATATATTCTTACTCTGGTTAAAAGAATCTGATTCGAGGACGGTTAAATCAAACTCCAAGACCTTTTCATACTGAGAGACACACAATTATCAAATGATGGTCAGAAATAAGAGTTGTAGGGATTATTTTAAACCCCATATGAAACATTAAAAGGTAGGGAAGGCTATTTCAAAAGCAGAAGTGGGTCATTTTATCTGGGCGAGGGTAGCTATAGTTACATCTATGCACTTAATGCGAAGAGCCACAGATTCACAATGTCTGCAATACCTAACATTTAGTCCTGGGATTCCTCTGGACCTTATCTTCCACCTGTGGCTCTAAGGAATAATTTTTCTTTTCTGTTTTTAATATGAGTGTTTGAAACAGAGAGGGCTGTATTGCCTGCAGCTGGGGGTATGTGGTGCACACCCTACAGTCACATGAAGGTCCATGGGGGTGTTTGAGGTCACAAAGCCTTCAAAAGGCTGAGCAACATCTCAGAGCAAACATCTGGGTCATTAAGTCTGGGTTTCTATCATCATGGACACATTATATAATACTTCTAATTAATAAATCTAGTTCTGTCTAGAGCAGGCCAGATCTCTCCCAAAGCCAGGCTGGTAGTTTTTCCCTCCTCTCTCCCACAATAAGTCTGTTTCAAAGGTTCGATTTTTCATCTCAGTCGCTTCTGCTTCCAAAATGTTTACACCACAATGCATTTAAACAGATATCATATTCCCCTTTCTGCTTTTCGGTTTGCAGGGTTGGTGCTTGTCAAGCACTTTAGTAGCCTTACATACTGGGATACACATTTGCTGATCCTAATAGGTCTTTTCTACATCTGCCTTAGTCCAAAGGTATCTATCTTCAACAGGTATGACCAGTGGCCAGCAGGTCAAGGGAGGTTATCGTCCCCCTCTACTCCGCCCTAATGAGGCACATCTGGAGTACTGCATCCAGTTCTGGGCTCCTCAGTTCAAGAAAGACAGGGAACTAGTGGAGAGAGTCCAGCAGAGAGCTACACTGATGATCAAGGGGATTGGACCATCTCTCTTATGAGGAAAGGCTGAGAGACCTGGGTTTCTTTAACCTGTAGAAGAGAAGACTGAGGGGGGATCTTATCAAAGCTTATAAATATCTGAAGGGTGGGTGTCAAGAGGATGGGTCCAGACTCTTCTCAGTGGGGCCCAACAACAGGACAAGGGACAACGGGCACAAGTTGGAACACAGGAAGTTCCACCTGAACATGAGGAAAAACTTCTTTCCTTTGAAGGTGACAGAGGAATGGGACAGGGTGCCCAGAGAGGCTGTGGAGTCTCCTTCCCTGGAGACATTCAAAACCCACCTGGACGCGGTCCTGTGCCCCCTGCTCTAGGTGTGCCTGCTCACGCAGCGGGGTTGGACAAGATGATCTCGAGAGGTCCCTTCCAACCCATGCCATTCTGTGATTCTGTGAATGGTATGTGTAATCCTAATAAAGCCTCTTCAATGGTGTAAAGATTTTTTTTTTACATATCTGGAAACATCTCTTCTAATCATATTAGGATTCTGTTTTTGGCTTTTATGGCCCCATTACTTCTCTCATCCCATGTGGTTCTAACTAATTAAACAGATAAAGAGTCATCTACCTGGATTTTGGTGCATTATCCTTTGAATGCATAATATTAAAAGCAAAGAAAACTTTTTTGAGAAAACAGCAACTGAGAGCCTCCCCATTTTTTCAGCTTGGAAGAGAACTCATCTGAGACAAAGTATATTGTTTTCATAAATTTTGTTAGGTACTTACACACTTTGGCAATAAGATGGCATAAATAGCTTTCCTGTCTGGCAGAAAATGTACTGACAGCCCTGGACTAAATTTTGAGAAATGACTGGAAAGTTGATGGAGTAGGGGTCAAAGCCAAAGACCTCCAAATTTATGAAGACTAAGAGGCAGAATTTAGACACAAGTTTCATGACTATCTGGTCAGTGGCTGGTAAAAACACAGTGCAGCATTCTAAATTACACATCCTCTCAGCTTCTGCTCCTTAAATAAGAGTGCATTTAATAAGCCCGTTTTTCGTTGTTTGTTTTGTGTTACAGTCTCTTTTCATCTATTTAGTGGGAAAGTCTCTGCTTCAGGACAAGCCAGTTTTCACTGCTGAAATTTCCCACTGGCAAGTAATAGATGCTGACATCACCTTTAATCAAGGTGGCAGAATGGATTCCTCCATTACATGCAAGCTGTATTAGCACCTGCATCACTAGGGTATTTCAGCGACAACATTATGATCAGAGCCAGGATTTCTTCTAAATTCTTGGGTCTGGATGAAAACTCCCACTGCGCTAGGTCCATGTCAGCGAGCCCTGGGCATTCATCCTGCCTCCCACCCTTCCCCACCACTGCCACCATCCCCTACTGCACAGGGAGGATGCCCAAGCACATAGGCTAGATGGACACCATGGCACACCACAGTGGGTCCCAGACCTTTATAACTGGGGTCAGAGCACAAAGACCCAATAGGTTTTAGGCTGTTTGATGGTCAGAGGTTCAGGTTCAGGAGCACAGGTAAGTCTAGATGCAGCCTTAGGTCATTACAGTCACATGAAGAGAAACCGTATGAAGAGAAATATAACAAAGAGCTTGGTTGTGAAGAGGGAGATTGCATCTTTCATCAGTCACAAGCATGCACTGAGACTTGGTGCTTTTGGGCACCTCGTGAATTTGGTGCTTGTACTTCATTACTGGTTTGTGGTGGAGAATCCCTTGAAGATAGGGTGAACATAGCTTGCTACCTCTCGAGTCTGCAACCAGGTCATGCAGTTCTTCTGGTTAGCACCTTTGTGTCTGCTGAATACTGATGGTACAGAAGACAGGCAGGTTTTAAACTAATTTTTAAACATATATTTTACATAATTTCAAATTTCTCTAAAGCAATCAGTGCAGAAATGCTGAAAGCACATGTCAGTGCTTTTGAAATACCATACAATTAAATGAGCATAAGCTCCATGCCAGGTTTTCCAATAAAGGAAAACTGCTGCAAGGAGTCTCAGGAGGTTGCCTAGTCTGTCCCTTTGCCCTACGGCAGCAGCAGCCATGACCAAAATGTATCTTGATTAGCAGTGAATGTTAACTGGAGAGGCTAAATGTTAATTGTCAAGATTTTTAATCCAACATACAACAGTCTGACATTAATCTAGAGCTAATAAGCAAATATTGAATATTTTATCAGTCAGATTCCATTCAAGGCAAGGCTGATCATTAAATATAAAACCTACAAGATTAAGCCAATTAGTAAAAGCAATGAGTGAATAAAAACACGTTACTCGTGAGCACGCAGAGCCATAGCACAAGAACAGAACAGGGGTCTGAGTGCCATGGCACAGCCAGGCTGGCAACTCCCTGAGGCCAGGGGCTGGGGCGGTGGGGGTCCCCATGGCAGGGCAGCAGGGCAGGCCCTGGCAGCCCCGGCCCATCCCACCCTCAGCCAGGAGCAGCCGGGGACACCGGGGCAGCCCCAGCCCTGGGCATCGGGCACAGCCCTGAGGACAGGGCGGGCTGAGGATGGGCTGGGCTGTGGGCCCACAGGTGGGCCCGGCTCAGTGGGGTCCATGGCCAGGCAAGGCAGGGCTGTGGGAAGCTGGATACTGGCCCTCCTGTAGTGTTGCTGGGGCAGGGACTGATGGCATCAGGGGGCTGACGTGGGATCCTGGGACACAGGCAGGGTGGGGGGAGTCCCAAGGGGCTGCCAAGGGACAGTCGGGGCTGGTGGTGCTCTCAGGGCCCCAAAGCTAGGTGAAAACTGCTTTGAGTATTTTCAGGTTAGTCAGAAAGACCAGCAAAATTAGGTTCCCACTGATACCATAATCATTAAATACAAGTGCACAAGTTTCTAGATCACAACATTATAACACCAAATAATTTTGGCTTTCTTCTTATTAAGCTCTTTGTCTAGTTAGACTTAAGGATCTTCCTGGCCAAAGCATCTGTAACTGGGTATGGAGGCAGCCTCCTGTTCTGTGGAGGGAGGCCATGTAGGCTCTAACACAATGAGTCATCAAACACATGTCCCCTTTTTAGACCTCACAGGGAACCCATTCATCACAACTGCTTGTGTAATGAAACCCCAAGGAGTGGAGGAAAGTAGATGTGATGTCTCAAACCATTCCAGCTAGCCCTACTTCATACTTTCTAGTTGCCTTTCCCACTCTTTGTCCTAATGAGCCTGCTTTTACAAATATATGACTGACGTAACCACCATTCTGAATCAAGAACTAATAACAATTATGGCAATTATACACATATATGCATATTTACTAATATAGCCAACAAAGAAAAAGCAAGGAAAAAACCTTAAACTAGCATAAATTATTTTCCCGATGTCAAGCTCATCCCTGTACTACCATCTGGTTTGCAGTGACGTTTGCTATTGGTATTAGCATGTGTATCTGACAGAGGTGCCTGGTACTGCCATGGCATCTGTGACATAGACTTCTACCAATTTCAAAAGACACTTTGCATTCATTCAGAAGCAATGCCAGTCCCCGCTATGCAGAAGTCCTACCAGACAGGTCCACAGGTGACCCATACCGACAAGAATATTGACAGAATGGAAAGCAACGTTTTAAGTAGATGTAAAGGAGTTAGAAAAATTAAAACCTCTTAGAAAGTAACAAAAATGGAAAAGAAAAAATGAATCTCAACAGCAGCAGCTAAAATGAACTTCATGTGTGCATCATGGAAAGGTGGGGCACTGGTGTCCCCATTGTCCAGGTTGGAGAACTAGTCTGAATGAGGTGGTCCCAAGCCCTCCAGTTCACCTATAGCCTAAATGCCATAAACAAGACCACCAGGCAAGGCATAACCTGGAATGGCAGAGAGCAGTCCAAATGAGTATCTCCCTGCTTTAGACAAAGCCAGACTTAATTTTGCAATTGAAGGATATTGTTCCAAAATAATCAGTGTTTTGTAAGCAGTGACCAGAATACATACATTCTGAACTAAAAATAACAGTCTTTGCTATGTAATGCCTATCTGTCTGACCCTTGTTTAGAGTCTGTTTGAGCTCAATTTTTTTCTTGAACTAGATGAGCAAAGGCTAAAGATGCAAAACAGATTATAGCAGTGAAATTCCTTCTCATACCTTTAAACAGACAGCACCCTGTGTAATATGCATTGGCATAACTCAGAACACATGAGGAAATAAAACACTTTCATCCTTTTAACAAAAATTACTCCCATGTCCTTCACCAATAACCTAACCTGAAAAGTTCCTGAAGAGACAGGTTATGTCTCTCACTCGTATCAAATGTTTTCTTAGTGAATAACGACAGACAACCTTTTATTTTTTCTTATTCATGCTGGTCCTGCTGCTTTACATCAGTTGAAGTCACAGCACACCATTTCCATCCATCACTTGAAAGATGGCCACTGCCAGCCTTCATTAATTCACTGCTACTCTATTTCATCTGAAGTGGAGCCAAAAGGAGTTCCTAGGTTTGTATTCCTCTGGTCCCTCATTCTCTAGTAATGTCATTTCCCCTATGTTTCCTCTAATGCCTTATTCCCTAATTGTTAGCTATGGTGAAATAGTCGCCAGTAGTACCAAAACTCATGTCCTACTGAAGAAAAAAGCCTACAGGAAGATACTCTGGAATCTCCTACAGTGTGAACAGGAAAGAGTTGAAATAACAAAAAACAGACTATTATGTATCAATATGGAGGTTATTACTACTGAGAAAGCTATAATGTATGTATTATGTATTACTATATGTGTATATGGTAATGCTTCTGTGACTACTCGGGAGATGTTTACACTTCCGTACACACTTCCACAGTCCACGATGGCCCTGTGTAAATTGAAGTGGCTTCAGTGAAGAGCCCTGAAAATAATAAATGGATTGGGAAATATGCTTGCTAGTGAAAAAAAAATCTAAATTTAAAGAGAAGGTTAAGAGGCTATAGTTTTTACAGGTGGGATTCATTTTGTCTTATGTTGGCCATCTGCAGTGGCCAACAAGCCCACATCTCTGGGCAATGGATGACATAGGTAGCTCTAGAGACTGATTTATACTATACTAGGATAGTTAATCAAGAAGGGTGGGGCTAGTTTCCTCCTGAGATGTCTGTCTCTCTCCAAGAACACCTAACTAATTGACTTAGACTAGATAAGCTTTCAAATGCTTAGAACTAGTGAAGTAAGTCCTACTCCAAGTGTGTGCTTAAGGAGCAAAGAGCTACTTACAGAGTTCTTTAGTGAAGGTGAGAGAAGTGCTAACTAATAACCTAGTAGAAAAGGGAAAACCAATGCAAATCTGCCCTGGAAACTTACCACTTGGGTTATTTTGTACAGACCATAGGGTCTTGTCTTTGTTCCAGAGAAGCAGCAGGAGGTCGTGCGAGCAGCAAGCAAGATAAACTGGCTCCTTGCTCTTCCATGGGGGCCAAGACTACCTCTGCAAAGATCTCTGCTGTCCTGCTCATTCTCCATAACTTCTGTTAGTGCCCCTCAGTGCCCTAAAGCAAAGCTGATACAGCTTCCTGAAGGAGCATGGAGAACCCCTTTACACAGGAAGACTGAGGGCTTGCTCATTGTTAACATCATAGCACAGATTTTTAAGCACCCATAGACGCAAACAGCATTAGCTTTATACTGGACCAGAATCAAGATTTTATCATATAATTGCCCTTTGGACTCTGTGTTTTCTAAACCTTCAAAATCCTGGCATTGCAAAGTGCTGAGTTTAATCCAAATCTTTCTGTGCTAAATCCTCTGGGGTCAGGACTTGATCCTTTTTTTGAGACTTTGGGTAAATTTTCCATACTCATTTTTATTTTTTTTTGTCTACACAGTTTTCATTCTTTTCAGGCCTCAACTTTCTCCAAAATGCATAATTACCCTATAAATTCCCAAGTCAAGCTCCTCATCATATTTTCCTTGTATGCTTCCTTTAACTCATTTCCATAAAAGACAAACCGCCTCCAGAGAATTAAAAAAATACCTATGTATCCACTTATCAGATGTACAATAGTTTAAAATGCATAGAATCTAGATCTAAATAAGCAGGGCTTTTCAAGTTGTCTTCATGCTATTTTTTGTCTCTCTAAGTATTTAGGTCTGTCTTTGCTTATTGACTCCCATTTTATAGTCTGCTTCTTTTGAAACACTTGGGTATTTTAATAAGCCTAACTTGTAAATGTGTTTTATTTATATTAACACTTCTCTACTGTGCAGCCAGGATCAGTCAGTCATAAGTCTCTTCGTTTTCTGCAAAAGGAGCCTGCTGCATTCACTTTATCTTTACAGTTCTCCTATAGAACCCAATCTACCTTCTAGTTTCCATGAAATAAAAATATTTTTAATTTAGGTGCATCAGAATTCTAACTACTGTCACATACAGACACCGAACAACAGTTTTCAGGTAAAAATATTATTTGGTCTCATCTCACATTTCTCATGATCAGTATTTTGTTTTCATGAGGTAGCCAGCATGTAGTTAGTGTTACTGTGGGTTGTATTTCACACAAGGTAGATTTTGGAGGAGGTCAGTGCTAGACAAGATATTTTAAAATGCTGTTACTTTGCAAAGAGCAGCCAGCTGGGCAGCACCAGGGAACCTTGTTTCTGTCCCATTCCTCAGCTCAACATCTAGTTTCTTGTTGCTGGTGACTGCATTGAATGGAGTTGTCAAGGCCAAGAGCAACTATTAACTATTTTACCTAAAGACCTCACCTGGTCCCAGCTCTACCTTCATGAACTAGAGTCTTGAATCAGAATATCATCTAGAATCTAGAATGTCATCAACCATCTAGACTGCAGTGCAAAAACAGAAATTTGTTGTTTTCAAATGCCCAATCCTAGTGTCTGCATGCTTGAGTGAAGAACTGCACTGATCCTTCATCTTCTGGCAATTATTTCACAGCAGATAGCAGAAAAAAAAATCAAGGTGAGCCTTCTGTGTTTTTTCTGTTGGGATTAAAATCTTGGTCCTGAGCCGTTGCGTGCATTTGACTGATTGCATCCTTTCTGTATGCAGTGGCTATTGCTTTCTCTCATGCCCTTCTGGGTTGATACTGATGGTGATGTGTCAGAAATTTTTAACACATTGTATGCAGGCACTTGCAATAGGTACTCAGCAAGACTATTTCCATCAGCTTTGCTTGTTCAGACAAGCATCCTTTTATTTTAAATGTTTTATTAGAACTCCAAATGATGCCCTGGGATCAGACCATGCACTAATTTGAGTCTGTACTCTTTTTGAAGTCTTGCCTGCTTCCCTAACATCCTTTTGGTCTGTCTTGTTTTACATTGTTTTCTTCTGGTGCCCTATTGTTGGCATTCGCTACCATTGCTGAGTGAGCCTGAGCTTTCTCAGTCTTTATTCCTGTTACCTGCCTGTATCTGCAATATAAGCATAGCGGTCAGGGAAACTGCTAAGACATCTTTCTGAATACAGTAGTGCTGCTTACCGCTCTTGTTTATATTGTGCATATGGCTCCTTCAGCTGTGGGTTGGTTCATCTGCTATGTCTTTCTGTCAGTTTGGAGATAAGTCATAAAATAAGTTGCATTGTTGGATTTTTTAAATATTCTAGACTGTGGTATGAGGGACTAGATTATAGCCATCTGCAACTTCTGCCACATTTTTTTGCTTGGCGTATTGCTGATCACGGATGTGTTTTGTGATCTTGCTCCAGGGACTGTTGGAGTTGGTGGAGTGATTCATACTGGTGTCAAGGACTGTTTTCTAAAAGCCTGTGTTATGGTTTTTATTGCTATTCTGAAATTCCTGTGTTTGAAAAAACTGGCTCTTCTTCATGCATGATTTAAGATTAAAAGAATATTAATGTGTGCAGGCAGTTCACTGAAGTTAGACAGACTTTTGTCTAAAACAAACAGGTTTCTGGAACTGGTACCTATACAGAGATACCTGGACAGAGGTACAAGAAATGCCTCATCTGGTAATTCTTCTGGCAAACAAGTGTGACTTTTAAGTTATGTCAGTCAAGCGAAGCAATTGAAGCAATTGTGTCAATCAGTTCTTACGAATTCACAGTCATAAATGCCTTAGCACCGATATAAGATTTTAATAAACCAAGTATATTTGCATACTTTCATACTTGGAGAATATGTATAGACAATATCAGAATGAAATGGCCTTTTGGATATTGGCTAGTGATTTCAAATACCCTGAGTTCATTAGAATAGTCAATATCTAATCAGGGATTGACTGACCAATAACAATAGTAGAGATAAGCAAAGTAAATACACTATGATTAATTAGCAAATATATGTGGTATTTCTGAAAAAAAAAACCAACAACCCACTGACATTTTCATAGGAGACTCTGGGATTGCAAACATCATATAACCACAAGGCTTGCCTAATGGGGAAATATATTCTGAAGTGAGATTCTTTGATGTACTTGTATCTTTAAACTAGCACTCAGTAGACATATCCCTATGAACACTGGCTTTTACTCCATTACAAAATATCATTCTCTTGAGAAACAGGTGTTGCACAGCATGGATTAGCACTCCATTGCACAGCTGCTAGGGTCTGTGCTCCGTAGACTTGGTCCCATGGTGAGTGGTGAGTGACCTTGCAGAAGCTAGCCTGTAGTTACTGAATTATATACCCAGCAGTCAAACTCTTAAAACCCTGTTCTGCCCTTGAGCTGTCTCCTAGGGAAGGCCAGCACAGTTTTCACACCCTTGGAGATCACAATGCGTAAAACTGTTTTTTGGTTGTAGTGCTAGTGCAAACTGTGTTGTAGAGCTGAGCTGGCCGTAGTGTATGTATTTACTCAGGTTGATCAAAAGGTCAGAGATAAACTTGCAGGTTTCAAAGCTACTTGTAGCTATGTGTTGATGGAGGGCCAGAGAGACCTTCTGAAGGCAGGATGGGGGCTGCATTCACACTATTTCAGGCAGTGCTGATACTGAACTCAGTACTAATCCATGTGAGGAAATAGTGAGACTTTGGCCTAAAAAGGTGTAGAGGAATATGCAATGCAAAATAAGCAGTACTGTTGTTCACTTGAACAGTCTTTCTGGCCACTCTGAATGGGAAAGGAGATGGCAGTCATACCTTAAACCACAAGAGATTCCTTCCAGGGAACTCTCCTCTATCTAAAAGTTTGATTTCCAGCCAACCAGAGCAGTAACAAAGGTGCCTTAGCTGCCTCACAAGATGACAATCAGAAGACCAATGACCTCAAGGGTGTGTATGGTGTCTTGGTTTCACCTGAACAGAGTTAATTTTCTTCACAGTAGCTGGTATGGGGCTATGTTTTGGATTTGTGATGAAAACTGTGTTGATAATGTGGAGATGTTTTAGTTGTTGCTAAGTAGTGCTTATGCTAGTCAAGAACATTTTCGGCTTCCATTCCTCTGCCGGGTGCACAAGAAG
>VZTV01097807.1:1453-16926 GCA_013400875.1 Anhinga rufa | reverse complement strand
TTTTTTTTTCCCCATAGCTTTTGAAAGGAAACAAGGATGACCTCGAATTAGACTTCCTTTCTTATGGAAACATTATCAGTCAACTAAGCAGCTGTGTCAATTGTGCTGTACTGGATACCACAGGAGGTGGCTTTCGTACTGTTTAGTGTGTTCCTTGTAGCAGGAAAGGGGGAAGGGATCAGACTCCAATTAAATGTAATCCCGTGTTAGCTTCACCTGCAACAACTTTTACAAAGATCCACTTGTTCCAGAAGACAAAAGAGTAGTTTGCTTAGGAGCCAGTACCTGATTTGTTATTTTTTGATTTTTTAATTGCATTCTAACTTCGTTACTCCTGAGCTTGGCACTCTTTCCTTAGTCAACTGAAAGGCTTCTTGTACCAAATAGAGCTAGTCTGCCTCGTATTAAAGATAAACCAGACCTTAATTCAGCTGACTTTTTTTATGCCTTATATCACCAAAATGCAAAACTGCCTTTCTTTCACCTAGTGGGATTCCTTCCAGAGATGACAATTTAGGTGGCCTGGGCATCTGAATTAGGTGTCTTCCTAATTTTGAAGTTCTTGGCAACTTGTATCCTAAAACTATAATACAAGGAGCAAACATACAGGATGTACATCTCGTAACAGAGCTGTAAAATGCTATTCTAAATTTAAAAATATAAGACTATAAGAGCTTATAATTCTAGAGTTTGTTTCTGTCATATACTAATGTGTACTGAAACTACACTATCTTAAACACTACTGGAGGCAGCTTTCAGTTTTTTCTTTTGGGATCTTTGGTGATGGGAGGTTTTATTATAATCTGTGAAACATGCCTGTTAGATGTAATTAAATAGCAATCTCATATTTTTAAAAGTGTTCTAACAAGTAGATAGGCTTCTGAAAGTGAAACTAATGTTGCTTATTGATTTGTTTGTTCCCAGACAAACCAATACAATAGAGTAAAAATGAGCTTTCTTCTCATCAGTCAAAAATGCAAATTACTTATGAATTGCACTGAGGCACTCGAGTTATAAATCACAGGAACAGATTATATATGTTTTTCTCAATTTTCAGGGCTCCTTCTGAAATTGGAGTATTAAATTCTGAGAACGAACTTATTTTATACATATGCCTCATAATCTTTTCAGGAGATTCTTGGGGATGCTTATCTTCAGTGCACCACATCTGTGGCTTTTCATCACAAAACCTGATCACCTACACAGCCGCTTCCTGTGGAATCAACAGCAAGTTCTAAGTGAACTGAGTAATTATCCCTCCCTCCCCAGTATTTCTCAGGGCTAACCTCCCTCCCTTAAGAGGGAAGGAGCAGGGGAAATTGCTTTTTACTAATGTAATATCGATCAAAAAGCATGCATATAAAAATGCATATTAAATATATGCATTGTAGAATTCAACATCACAACTTTTTTGTTGCTGTGGTATCAGGGCATTGTGTTAGCTACTGGGTGAAACAGAATAATGCCATCTAATCAGACCCCAAAGATGTTCTTTCACACCCAGCATCCAGTCTTCCTAGGCAAGTTTATAGAGATCATCATACTTACTATCCTTTTTCTAGGTTATGAGATCTTGTCAGCTGACAACTTTAAATCTGGTATGACAAAAGGTGTAAACTAGATAATTGATTTGGAGTGAAAATAAGATATTTCATAAGTTGTGCCTGTATTTGTTGGCGCTCTCCTTTTTCTCTGCTGTTACTTTTTAATTTTTTAAAGACAGATTAGTGTATTAGAAAAAAACAACATTGAGTAACAACTACTGAAAGGACTGTGTGCTTCTGCCTCGAACACTTATTGTGTGGTGATATTTAGCTTTGTTACAAATGAACAATGACAATAACAAGATTATCATTCCGGGTAATTAGATACGTTTTCCTTTGCTCTGTTGTCTAGGTAGCAAATAGGTGGATGCTCTTAAGTGTGTGCTGCTGTTCTGTACATACGTCAGGTCTGAGCCGGCGTTCCTCTCTAGGATTTTTTTTAATTAAGAACTTCTATGGCAAGGCGTATATTAACTAGCAACAAGATATAAGGTTCTGATTCAAGTTAACAGATCAGTAATATAACCTGCAAATGCACAAAAGAATAAAAGGGCAGTTTATTTGATTTACCTCTAATTAGGGGATGTTTCTGGGGTCATTCAGGGGATGTTTCTTTCTCTGGCTAATAGAATGTATCTTCTACCAGTTTGGGAAAAAAAAAAAAGCTGTTAAATGGCTGGATGGAGGTCAGTCGCAAGAGAAAGCTTTTGCCACCTTTAGGGCTGCAGCTTTGTGAGGGTGCTCAGTGCTGGGGCTCTCCTGACCCGCTTTCCACCCGCCCTCCCTCCCCCTCCAGCAGATGCTCCCAGCTGGTGGGGGTTGCTGCTGCTGGAAGGCTGAACATCCAAACAGATTGACAGGAGGTCTGGTAGAGAGAGTTACCGGTGCATTTATTCCCATTAAACTTTGCAACTATAATTACGTGGAAAAGTGAGTTGTCAGATCTAACAAAGAAGTTTACTGCTCTCCTTTTGAGCAAGTTTAAGTCCTTTTGAGAAGCTCTGGGAGGAGCCAGTTTTATTTAGAGAGAAGCTAAAAACATCCAAGTAAGTGGTTTGAATTGTTTAAGATTAAATGTTCTAGAATAAAAAATTGTGTGGTGGCCCAGGTTCTTTTCTTCCCCAAATTTTGGAGAAACAGTTTGTTGGCTAGTGTTAAGGAAGAATTTCTTAGGGGGAAAAAGAGGGGAGAGGGGGTAAGACTGCTACAGTAGGCTTGGGGGAGTTAGTTGTGTGGCTAGCTTTTGGTTTTTGGCTTAGCAGTCGTGTGTCCAGAGATAGTTTGAACTAGTGTTTCAGCATACTCTCTATCCCTTCAAGATTTGCTGGAATGGGGGGGAGGTCATAGCTTGTATTTTATTTCTTATATTGATTGTAATTTTATAATTTGAAACAGTTTTAAGGCTGCCCGTCTCCTGTTCTTGTTTTACCCCAATGTTAGCCTGCTTATTATTTAGAGGAAAATCAAATAAATGGATATGTGGTTTATTTTTTGAATCTTAGACCATTTGATACGTATCTAGTTTATTACTGTAGATTTGAGTTTCCTAAATTCCAGTTTTCAATGTCCCAGTGATAAAAATATTCTTACTCGCCACCTTAATAATTCTTAGAAGTGGGAACAAATTGATTTTTTTAGAATTACCAGCTCCTGAGGAAGCCTTTACTGAAAAGAACATTTTATCCATTTGAATTACATTGAGTTAAATACTAATGCAAGGTGGGGCATTCCACTGCACAGTCTGCAGTATGGTTAAGGACAAGTTCTTGTATTGGTTTTCTGTGCTTGGGCGTCTTGGATTTTAGATCAGTGCAGCAGCATGAGTGAGCAACGTTTTAATGTGATATGCTTGCCACTGCCCTGGCCTATTTAATACTTTTCAACAGGACTCAAAGCACTGGGTGTTTTGGGGGGAGAAAAAAAAGCTTCTAAGTGGTACTACAAGGAAATTCTCAAAGGGTTGCTGTGCGTATTGCTGTTGCACACACCTCTTTAAATAAACTTCCTTAAGAAAAAAAAAATCATTATTCCAAAAATACTTTATTGCTGGGACTAGCATTTAACCCATACAACAAGTTTAGCTTAAAGACAAAAGGATAAATTTTCTTTTTGTAGCTTACAAAACTGAAAATGCTGTGAGACTAACAGATTCTGAATGCTTTAAAGCCCTTTTTTAAAAAGAATATTTTTAAAAAACTTTACTGACCACTTTTTTTAACTGATTCTGGACTCTAAGAAATAACTGACAGGATTTATATAATATACAGTTGTCAACACAAAGACAAAATATTTTTATATTAAGTGACAATTTGTAACCATTAGAACTTGCTTGTGATCAATTATAGTGTAGCAGAATGTTGCAAGCAGTTCTTGGGGTTTTTTTTATATTCTTCAGTATTGTATAAGAAAAATTAAGTTGTTCTGTATCTTTAAATATTTTAGCCTTTTTAAGAAACTAGTGCTCTGCAACCACACTTGAACACAGGAAACCTTTCTTCTTCTGTACCGTCACCATTTGCGATACATCCCCCTACTGTACAGTTGTTCATTTGTTCCCTGCCGTGTCAGTCAAATGTGTGCATCTAGCAAACTATCCTGTCACAATCGTGGGGCTCTGCCTGTGCCTGGAACTGACAGCAGGTACAGAGAATGCTTTCAAACAGCCTTGAATGATTTTTTTTCTCTTTTTCTTTTTTAGTCTCATTTTATTTTTAGAAGGGAAATGTCTCGTCTCTGGTATGGGAAGAAGGGAAGAAAGCACCAGCCAGTTAATCATAAATACGCTCTGGTAATTTTCAGTGTAGTATGTTCATTTATGTTATTGCATTCTTGTAACATTGCGGTGCAGAGACAGTTTCTGGAAGTTTAAATTTTGAATGGGTAAACTGGATGCAAGTCACAAATTTTCATTACTTTTGGGCGCATAACCTAATTGCTGGTATTCCATTGATATTAGATAAGAGAAAGTACTTTGAGCATTAAGGGGTTCAACAGTCTTAGGGTGGGTTTTTTTCCTTTGGAGTAAAGCTTTTTTTTTTTTTCAACAAAAATGTGATTTATCACTAAATACCATGAACAGTAGTTTTCACTGGAATTTAATTAGAGAAGTGTAAGTCTCCTGAGTTACTATTTGATTATACCTTCTCAGAAGTCATTCAACTCTATGAAGGTCTGATAATACTTCTAAATTGATGGAGATGAGTATGCTGTAGTCCCACTCTCACATATATAATGAAGGGGGGGACACCAATACCACTGTTTTCACAATTTATTAGATTTATGAAAGTAACTGTGGTGTTTTTCGTGTTATTTTCCCCAATAAGACTTAAATTTGTAGTAGTGTATAAAGGAAATGGTTCTCAGTGAGCCTTGCAAAACAGTAAATCTTGGAGATAGGGAAGAAGTGATCTTGAAAATATACTTGTACTTTTACCAGCTGGTAAATCTGGAAGATATTTTTCATTCAGACTCTGCCTGCAACAGGCTTTTTACTATCTTCTTAAGAATTACAGAACTGTGGTTTGTGGTGCATACTTCCTTTGGAGGTGGTGTTGACTTTGGGTTTTTTGATCTTTATTTGTAGCCAGGTTACTTGCAGAATATGAAATTGTCACATGACAACAACTGGTTCTGTAAACGTGTTCCTAACTAACAAAATCTTTTTGAAATAATACTCTTAATTTTCCTCTGTGTCAATGGAATGTAGAATGGAGATGTAATTCCTAAACTAACTCAAATGTAATTTGAGCATACCTTTTACACGGCTACAGGGTATCTGAAGTTTACTAAGAATGTGTTCTTTAGTGTATATGAAAATATGTAGATATACCTTCCCCAGCTAATTTAAAAAGTAGCAGTATCCCTTGTTATAATTATTTCCCTGCTTCATTTTAGCCAGAGTCCCGCCATGCTAATAAAAGCAATAGTTATCAGCTCTTAAGGAGAAGTTGAACTGAAGAAGACTGTATGAGAATCATCTTTGCTGTGAGAGAGGTAGAGGACAGGTTATTTTAATGTGTAAAACAAGTCAAATCAGAAAAAAAAGAGTATAGAATTATCTACAGATGGGAATATTTTTTAAAATGTTGCTATGTCAACAAGACATGCTTTATTCTTCAAGTTGTTTTTTTTTCCTTCAATGAATGATCATAAAGCTAATGTGCAAGTGTAACCCTCTTGCAGAAAAGAGGGAAGGAGTATTGGTACCATTACTTCTGTGTTATGCAAGACAAAGTGGGAAGCATATAAAAGAGATTTGGCAGCATGTATGAAGTACAGGTTTTTGACTAAATGTTTTATTAGTGGATGTTCTGAAATTTGGATGAAAACCCATCTGACATGAAATAACATAATAACTGGGTCAAATGGAGCGATACAATAAACCAAGAATGCTTGCTTGAAGCAACTGAGTTGCCCTGGATTATTTACCTGAAAGGCCTTTGTTTATTTTTGTGGTGATAGAGTAAATTTGGGCTGAGCATTGTAGGGGTTTGGTACTTACCCAGAATAAAAAAAATACCAAAATCGTAGTACCTAATCAAGGTGGTATGCTCCCCCTTCAAAAAGCCATTAATGTTGGTTTCCCACTTTTTTTAGTAAATCTGTTTGGTATTTACTATGTCCTTTTATTGCACTGCAAGGGAGAGATGCCAGTCAGTTTCTAGAATGTCAAAAATGCTGGCAACCATTCTGCTGTCAAAGCACTTTAGATAAAAGACATCAGACAATGCAAGAGAACAAAAGGTGATTGCCTTCTTTGGGAATGCTTATCCTGCCCCAAATGCTTTTCAGAGCTTCAATAGGCAGAGTAGCCAAAGGGGACAAAAAGAATGAGAACTTACCTTTGGCTTTTATATTCTTAAGATATTTGCAAAGGGAATTAAAGTGGTGTTGGTTTTAATAGCTTGAATGGTTTGACACTTGCATAACTTCTGAGGTTCTTGATTTATTGGTTAACTGTAGTTGGTAAGCTAATGGCTGTAGTTCTTTGGCTTTTGTGCAGATATAATAATAGGGGCTTACATGGGAAAGATAAGAATTTAGTACTTCATCCTTGTGGATGTCAGAACTGCGAGGTTGCATCAATCCAATAATACTGCTACAAAGATCTTCTTAAAGTCAGCTTTCCAAAGTAAGTTTTGTTACAGTGTAATAAAGAGTGAACTGATGATCTGAGTCTCTAAAAAAAAATATGCAAAAAGCAGAGTGAAATCCAGTACTTCCTTACACTGAACTTATTGGACTTACACAAACAGAGAACCTTTCCTTGATGACAGGTATTTGCCATACCCACTGCCTAAAAATTCAGGGGAACGTTATGCATCATACCTCGACTAAACCTTCTATTTAATTATTAGGTGTTAGATTGCTTACATCTTTAATAATTGCAAAATATTAATCTCCCTACAAATGAGGTCAAAGTACAGTAGCAGATGAACATTTCAAAAGGTTGATTATAAGTTGAGAGAAAAGAAATGAGTAATAGTCTTATATTTTCTCTATGTTTTTAATGGTCTGTGCAATCTGAAGTTGATCCTTATTTGATGCTTTTTCTGGTGGAAAAGAGACAAATATTTCCATGCTGGGCTGTGACTCAGTTACCTAATTGTAAGCATTTACAGTATGTTCTTCTCATACCGGAGAGGATGTCTGCATGGCACTGTCAGAACTGAGATATAACCTTGCTCAGCCTGCCTTCTCCTGGGGTGGCAGCTTGAAGCCAGGCACCAGGTGCTGTGGTTTTGGCAACTGAATCTCTAGTTTTTCTGCTTGCTAGAAACCGCAACTTCCTTAAATTCTTTTGCAAGATAAATCAACTGGGCATAGACAGCTGGGTTTTATTGGTAACACTGCTACAGATCTTTCTTATGACAAAGTGAGTCAAGTTGTCTGACCTGCCTCTTTAAGAAAGTAACTTTCATAAATCTAATTCTTAATTCTTTGCACAAACATCCTAAACTTTGTTTAATGTTGGACCATGTTAAATTAAGTTCTCTTGCTGTCATTATCCTATCTCAAATTAGTGATTTCTCTTATCTTGGAAAAAAATAGCTTGTTATAAAGGTTTCGAGACTCAGTGTAACAGTATCTGTGTGCCGAAGGCTTTGATTGCTTTCTTCTCAAGTTCATTTATTCTGGTTATTGCAGATATTTTAATTTATCTTCAGTATTTGTCAATTATGGCTTGGTACAGTTGCTGTGGGCTTAGAGCACTTTGAGGCAGATAGTTAACAGTCCATCCTGCAAAGCTGTGGGGACAATACTGATCACAGGGAGAATGCTGCTGTCATATAACTTAGCTTTTCTGTCCCTGCTCTGGAAAGCACCCTGGTGTGCAGAACAGTTCTGAGATGGCCAGTTTTAAAGGAATTGAAAGAGAGAAAGAACTGCAGTGCCAGGCAATTCAGGGGAACTGCTGTGATTCTCTAGTCCCTCTCCTCTGCTTAAAATGGCTTGTTCTTGTACCTACCCTTCCTTGTCACCAGTAGAGTTA
The DNA here is from genome assembly GCA_013400875.1 of Anhinga rufa. Lineage (NCBI taxonomy): Eukaryota > Metazoa > Chordata > Aves > Suliformes > Anhingidae > Anhinga > Anhinga rufa. Next base: position 8,889 of record VZTV01097807.1, on the reverse strand, counting down.
CAGGGAGCTGAATTGGCTGAAAATCACACAGACAGAAAATTGCTTAGCTTTGCAGCCACCCCGGCATCCCGAGCAGACTTACATGAACTGCATTCCTGGCCATAAGGAGGGTCCAGAACCCCAAGAGCCTGCACGCACTGTGGTCCTACGAAGCTGCATTAGGATCGTATCCCTGAGTTGCATTGTAGTATACTTTGCTTCAGTGCTAATTCCTGCTCTCATGTGCATCTCCTAAGACTTTCAGCAATTTTGTTAGTGCTGTAAGAATGACCAGTACTGCCCGATTGCTTTCTCAGCTGTTTGTATTTCACTTTTTTCTTAGACTGGCTTGAACCCAGAGGGTCTTTCTTTTTTTTTCTTAGGGGGGAGCAGGGGAGTTGGGTGTGTTGGGTGGTCTTGTTTTAGGAAGTACCCATCTAAAAGAACGGCGTCTAGGTTTTGAATTCTTAGATGCTGTTGGTATTCAAAAAAATATTAGTTCCCTCAGTTGATCTGTTTTCCTAAAAGCTTCATGTAGTAGAGGGCTGGACTTGCATCTACAATCACCTCCATCTATAATTTGTATTTTTGAGTCCTAGCCCAAAATATATCTAGGAACGCTTCTGATGGTATGAACATGTAAATAGTCTGTGATAGATGCAGCTGAACCAACCATATGAAGCTTAACAAGGGCAAGTGCTGGATTTTACACCTGGGGCACGGCAACCCTGGACATACGTACAGACTGGGGAATGAGAGGCTGGAGAACAGCGCTGCAGAGAGGGACCTGGGGGTTCTGGTCGATGGCAAGTTGAACATGAGCCAGCAGTGTGCCCTGGCAGTCAAGAGGGCCAACCGTGTCCTGGGGTGCATCAAGCACAGCATTGCAGCCGGTCGAGGGAGGGGATTGTCCCGCTCTGCTCTGCGCTGGTGCGGCCTCACCTTGAGGGCTGTGTGCAGTTTTGGGCACCACAGTGCATTAAGGTTATAAAGCTGCTAGAGGGGGTCCAGAACAGAGGAGGACTATGAAGTTGGTGAAGGGTTTAGAGGATAAACCATATGAGGAGCAGCTAAAGTCACTTGGTTTGTTCAGCCTGGAGAAGAGGAGGCTGAGGGCAGACCTCATGGCGGTCTGCAGCTTCTTCACAAGGGGAGGAGGAAGGGCAGGTGCTGATCTCTTCTCTCTGGTGACCAATGGCAGGACCCAAGAGAATGGCAGGAAGATGTGCCAGGGGAGGTTTAGGTTGGATATTAGGAAAGGCTTTTCCCCCAGAGGGTGGTGGAGCACTGGAACAGGCTCCCCAGGGAGGCACTCATCAAGCCTGACGCTATTCAAGAAGCACTTGGACAACACCCTCAGAGATATGGTTTGAATTTGGGGTTGTCCTGTGCAGGTACAGGAGTTGGACTTGATGATCCTTGTGGGTCCCTTCTAACTCAGGATGTTCTATGGTACTTCATATTACTTGTTTTGTTAAGCTGAGGCTTATATTTGCAAGAAGCACATGGAAATCATAAAATTATATAATAGTTTAGGTTGGGAGGGACCTTTAGAGGTCATCTAGTCCAACCCCCCTGCAGTGAGCAGGGACATCTTCAACTAGACCAGGCTGCTCAGAGCCCCGTCCAACCTGACCCTGAATGTTTCTAGGGTTGGGGCATCTACCACCTTTCTGGGCAAGCTGTTCCAGTGTCTCATCACCCTCACCGTAAAAACTTCTTTCCTTATATTCAGTCTAAATCTACCCTCCTTTAGTTTAAAACTATCACCCCTTGTCCTGCCAAATGTTATGCATGGATTTTTTTTTCTTCTCACTAAAAATGAATCTAAATTAGTCTTAGTTTTTTTCAGAATGATACCTTGTAACTCTTTATCTGATGTCGTAAATCCTATGTGTTAATGCATTATTGTAGTGTAATCAATATGTCCCAAATAATCATATTTGTGATGGGGAAGACTGCTTCTTCAATATTGCTGTCTTTCAAGCAGTGTCTAACATTTTTGGAGGAAACTAAATTTGTCTGAAAAACAAAGTTATTGTTTTCTCTTAAAATATTTTATAACAGCATTCAGTTCACAAATGCACCTTTTATTTTCATTGGGAAGGTATTTACAGCCTTTAGAAAGGGTGTGAACCTTTCTTTCCCTTCCCCATTTACTGATGAATTGGAGATGGACTGATATTTTGGAGTAACTTTGTAAATGGCCTGATAAAATTACATTGGCATTTTATTTTTTTTTCACTTTAAAGGTGAAACTTTTTTGACTCAAGAAATGACATTCATGAAGATTGCAGTTCACCTGATTTACACAGATGTATTAAGATCCAAAGTAAAATTGTTGAGCTTTCATTCTTTTTCTCTAGTATTGTTTTTTAATATTTACAGTTAATAATGAGGATATAGATAACTTGTAACGGTAAAAGTGGTTCTCTTCATGTTTTCTCCATTCTTACTAGAGCTGAACAGTGTTTCTGAAAGATAAGACCCTTCCTTTTTGTAAGGAGACAGTTTCAGCTACTTGTTAACTCTGAAAGTTTGGCTGTACTTGGTTTGAAGGCAGCAATTAGATTCATAGAATCATCAAGGTTGGAAAAGACCTCTAGGATCATCAAGTCCAACCATCAACCCAAGACCACCATGACTCCTAATCCATGCCCTGAAGTGCCATGTCTTTTACACTGCCCTGTTAGCAAACATGCGTTAGGTGCATGTGTGTTGGTTGCTCTTGACTTTGTTAAACTGTCAGAGGATTGCCTCACTGATGTACGCAGTTTTCATGTTTACAGCTGCGTATAGCAGATTGTTATGACCAGTGTGAGAACATGCTGATGTGTCACCACCTGCATGGCAAACTGTCCTTCATGGACATTCAAACAATTATAACTGCCTTTTCATGTGTATTGTTGAAGGATGAATAAGTTCTATATCAGGATTTTCAATTTCTGTTTTGCTCTCTGTGTATGCCAGTGTAGCTTGTAAGAGTTAGGTACTCTGACATACCTTCAGAAAAACAAGGTTTAGAAACATGAGTTTCTCCAAAGGGAGAATCCTAAGCCTCTTGGTTGAAGCATTAGTATGCAAACCCTCAATTTGACTTAATGCATTAAATATTAAAACTGTTGTCCATTCTGCTAAGTGGTTAACTCACATACACGTAGTGTGGGGGGTCAAGCTGAAAGGCATTCATGCTACAAGAATCATATGACTCATCCCATGTTTCCTCATCAGTGCTGATATTATGAATAGAGCAGGCAGTATTGGAACTCTAAGGATATCTCCCACATAATTTCAAACTTCATTAGCCCTTTGAATTGTGCTGTTAGACTGTTCCAAGTCCCTAAGCAGAATAATTTTTGCCCTGAAGCACACTAATCTCCTGGCTATACACATTATTTCTTTGCCTATTCCAACCAGTGCCCAGGTTAACCATAAGAGGTTTAGCTGTTCTTCTTTCCTCCTGCATTCTTTTTAAAGCAGAAAATAACTAGAGAGAAAACAGAGGGTCCTTCAGGAACACTTCCTGATCCTCAAAAAGTAGCTTTTGGTATCAAGGAGACTGGATGCTCATGTGACATTTATGAAAAGAGCACGGCAAATACAGCACATATCAAACTCATATAGGTAGGGCTGCGCTTTAATCCTGGGCAGAATACTTAAATCAGTACAATTTTGGGCTATTTGGCAATTTCTGTGTATGGACATGGACTGTACTGGATTTTGGAAAGCCTTGTCCCTATACCTTAAAGACTTAAATGTAAGAACTTGTCCAGGTTGACTCAGGACCTTGCTCAGTCAAACTTTGAAAGCCTCCAATGATGGAGATTCTGCAGCCTCCCTGGGAAGCCTGCTCCAGTCATGAACCATCAATAGCATCAACCCTTTGAGCCCAGTGGTCCAGCTGCTTTTTCAGCCTTGTTCTTCATGCATTTGATGCGTAACTAGTAGCCTTGCAATGGAATCATAAGATAGCATCAAAAACCTTGGTGAAATAGAGATTAATGGCATCTACCGCTACCTGCCCAAAAATGAAAGAATTTTATTACAAAGAAACATTCTGTGCTGAAAACCAGTCCAGTATGATGCATACAAAACTGCATATGTCTTTCATGAATGAATGATGTTGCTTTCCAGGTATTTCTAATACTGTGTGAAAAACTAATGAAGTTCTGTGTTTAAGAATGAAAGTTCAAAGTGGATTGAGGTAGAAAGTAGCTCCTGGAATGATCAGGAAAACAGACAATCGATGTAGGGGCCGTGGCGAAGGGAAGAAAATAACTGGTTTATTTAGCTTGGAGAAATAAAATAGAGGATTAATATGATTAAAGGGAAGGAAAATGAGGAAATATTGATGGAATAGGAAACAGCATAAGCAGACTATTAATTCAACCATATTATAAAACAGAATAAACTTCTAACTAATGTCACTACTAAAATTTGAAAACAGCCCTCTTGGGCCTTGCAGGGACAGAATGCTAGCTGTTGGCAAGATATATCTTGATCACTTCCTGAATGAAGCTGTAGTTGCCAGTAGGCTTAGACATACATGACTTCATGATTAAATGAGCTACAGAATCCTGAGGTACATAATCTTGTCCACCTCAGAGCAAAAATAAAGCATGTTGACCTAAACCCTAAGTATTTTATAGAAGGTCAGGTACTGTGGCTGAACTGTTGAGGTATCTTAATGTACTCATTTAAAGCCTAGTTCAGTGATGAGTGGATAACATTAAAACAGTTTGTCTTGTGGTTTTCTTACAGAATTTATTATGGACCATATAGTCAAAATAAGCACTAGGTTTGAGAGGGTGGATTCCTTGCTCTTAATTTTTGTGTTGATAGTTCGATGTTCTGTGACATGCTATTTATGATGTTTGTCATTGCATACCAATGGTCTGCCACTATGCAGGCTTTTGTTCACAGATCAGATGTAAAGATATAATGTGATGGTGTGCAACAGGTTCAGGATGCCAAAGAGCTATTATTGTGTGCATACTTGGATAAGTATTTGTGTTTCTTTCAGGTAAGAGTTTTATCAAAATACCTTATGCACACTGTTCTGAGGATGCAGGTACCCCTATGGCATATGAAAAGGTGTGTCAGATCTTGATCACTGAGCAAAAGGGTTGAGAAGCAGTTCCTAGGTACGGGATGTTGATACAGTATGCATTTGACAAGTTGAAGGCAAGATGGCATTGCTTGTAAAATTATCTACATTCCAGTATGTGAAACAGCAACTATATAATGGTGTCGCGGATGATGAGATTTTTTTTTGTTTGGTTTTGTTTTGCAAGAATCTCCTTAAGTAAGCACACATTTATGGCCCATTGTAAGTTAACTACTGCATCTCATGTGATAGGGGCTAAGCTTAAAGAAGCAACCAGGCTAAAGGGTCCTCACATAATTGTTTTTCAGGATTACGTTCATAAGATGGTGGGGTGAAAAATGTAATTTAAAATGAACTGCCATAGCAAGTAAAAGGCTAAAACTACACTATCACTTACATGCTTGAGTGGAATACTGTTAAAGCTTTGCATAGAGCTACTTGACTCTGAGAATGCACAAATCAATACATTTACAACAATTTTCCTTATATTTAAGAGAAAGTAGAAAATGGTAGAAATAAACTAAGTGCTAGTAATTACTGATTACTCAGTAACAAAACTGGATGTCACAAGTATTCCTTTTTCCTTGCCTTGCAGTTGCATGGGGTAGAGTGAACCATCGCTGCTCAAGAGCCAGTCATGCGTGACTGTGGGCTCTGTACTCGGGACAGTGGCGAGTATCTGGCCAAACTCCTTGTAGTAAGGGCAGGTAGATGGGGAGCTGCTGGACTTGTGGTTGTCTTCCTTTGCACTGTGGTAGGCTCTAGAAGTTTTTAATACACTCTTACTACATGGGACATCCATTGAATCTCTCCACCAGCTGTTTTAAGATGCTTTCATACAAATGATGATTTTGAGTTGTTCTCAAAATCACATTATTTGCTGTAGTTACATCAAAATGACTGTTATAGTCTTTTAGCCAGCTTGTTGCACCAGAGCAGCATGTTCCAGAGCTTTCTGACTAAAGGCTTTCTGGCTGTACAACTCCTGCCAAAGTAGAGGTGCCATTTAGAGTGAATGTGTTGACAGATGAGCAGCTCCTGAAACTTTGGGGGTGAATAGAAAATACAGGATAAAGATCTTGTGGGGTGGTGCTGGGGAGTTATTAAACTTCAGTCCTGCTACCGTGCCTTTAACTCTATTCACTGCCAGATAGAAGAGTCAGAACCTACTGAGGAGCCTGAGGTTTGCTTCCAGTCTTTATCTGGGAAAGCAAACCAGGCTCACAGGATTCGTTAATCTGGGTATAAAGAGTATATGAGAGGACTTTGGGCTGAAAAGTTTGCGTTAAGGCATGCAACTCAGATTGACTTCTAATTTAGCATCCTGATACTGGTAACTTTATGCACTCCTATTCAGCTCTATATTCATCCTAGAGCAGTGAGATATATCTGACTGCTAGTTCCATTAGTGTTTAATTTGTAATTTTGCTATGTGTACTTATACGTCTAAAATCACCTACATGCACATTGTCCTTGCAGAAACAAACATCTTTTAGCACTTCTTGTTTGTTTGTTATCATTGCACATTTTCCCTTCGTTACTCTCCTCCACTTTTTTCTTTCTTACCTTTTTACTTTTCTTCAACTGTCAGTGGAATTATTGTCTTCCTGTCTCCATATTCAGGTAGTGTCAGTGGCTGAGTANCGATGCTCTAAATAGCGAAGAACTGCGCACACTCTGCAGACGTCTCCAGGTGCCCTCTTCAGTAGTTTAAACCCCATCTCCAGATACTAAAACATCTTTCTTTGTAGTGTCTTTGATCAGGGCAAGTCCCACACTCAGTGGGTTTGTCTTGTCCATGGCATTACGAAGATCCACCAGAAAATTCCTTTGTTTTGGATCTATTTAATTGCGCAATGCTATGATGGAATCAGTAGTTTTATAATGGAATTATTACTTCCAACATTTTCAAACAGGAATTTTCTGTCAGAACTTGAAAACTTGTTCTCGGTACTGCTTGACTTGGAGTGATGTGTTTTAACTTCAACTTTAGACTGGTGTGTTGTGTTAGATAGAAACTTTCCTAAAAAGAATGCAAACCAGGTGAAGAATCCCAAACCATGTTGCATGGGTGTTTAATTTTATATAGGAATCTTTCATCAAGAAACTCACAGTATTTGGCAAGTATGAAGCTTCACAACTTCTGTGGAATAGGTAAGTATTTTTCCCATTATGTAAGCAGTTAACTGAGGCGGTTTGACACAGCAAAGGTCATACACGTGGAGCTGATAATGGAACTGTGTGTTTCAAAAACAATACTTTGAAGACAGTACTTCGATTTGAATTTTTGATGATTTACTGATATTTGCATTCTCTTTAGGTGTTTCGTAGTTCTTTGGCAATTATAAAA
>VZTV01097804.1:16707-82335 GCA_013400875.1 Anhinga rufa | reverse complement strand
TTAATGATTGAAATAAAATAATATTAAAAATATAATAATAACAGTACTAATACTAATACTATACTAATACTAACACTAATAAATTGTAATGAAAAGGAAAACAATGAGAGAGAGAGGGAGGAACAAAACAGGAAAAACAAGTGATGCAACCGCTCACCACCCACTGAGTGATGCCCAGCCGGTCCCTGAGCAGCAGTCACTGCCCCCTGGCCAACTCCCCCCAGTTTATATACTGAGCATGACATCGTATGGTGTGGAATATCCCTTTGGCCAGTTTGGGGCAGCTCTCCTGGCTGTGCCCCCTCCCAGCTTCTTGTGCCTCTGGCAGAGCCTGGGAAGTTGAAAAGCCCTTGCCTTAGTGTAAACACTACTTAGCAACAACTAAAACATCAGTGTGTTATCACTTTATTCTCATGCTAAATCCAAAACACAGCATTATGCCAGCTACTGGGAGGAAAATTAACTCTATCCCAGCTGAAACCAGGACACTTCCCCAGACAGCCTTTCCCCAGTTGAGGCTGATCCTTGGGCTTTTGAAAGCATGAGGGAGAAGAGTCTCCTCCACTCCTCACTGCCTGATCCAGACTGACTCACTGTTGCGATGGCGTTTGACCTACTTCCAGTCCAGGAGCCAGCATGGGCAAGTGGCTGCTACCCCTCTCTCCATCTCACAGACGTGACCTGTACCACGTTGCTTTACATACACAGTGAAGTGAAAAAGAGCAACCACTTCTGTCTTGATCAGCTGATGTCTTGCCTACCTCCCTGACAAAGAGGGGAGAGCAGCTTATGCCTGGTATTACAAATCCCCTCCAGGTAAAGGAAACTTTCTCAAAATGCATCTGAATCTAACCTGCCTCAGAAATGGTAGAGCTCATAATTTCTGCTGTAAATGTTCTCTATCTATCCTGAGATTTGAAGGACTTCTCCACTTTGCTCTTGGGGCAGGGCCCAGACTGTGCTTGCCATGACCTTTTAGCAGTGCATCAAACAGCGAATGACTTCTCCTGGTTATGGCCTACTGAAGCACTTGGTCTCTGTGGCATACTCAGAATGGCACTATCTTCACATCTGCTTATTTGGGGCATATATTTTTTTCTGCAGGGTCACACAGGAGGTGTCACACTGCTCAGCTTTACACATCTGATTTGACCACCCACTCTCCCTATGTTGTTGCCACTGAAGTTGAAGGAGATGTAAGTGCACTGAAAACCCTGGAGGGGCACTCGGTCTGCAGCAGGTACATTCAGAGCTCAGATGGCCAGCATAGGTGATGACTGAGAAGCTAGACAATCTGAAGCTCTTCCCTGGAAGGTCTAATTTCCATGTCTATTTGGCACTCATTAGACCAAACTTATGTCTTGCAGCACAAGTATCAGAAATAGCCTGTACATTGAAATGACCAGCTGGCATTCCTCACACAGAAAGTCAAGCCAAATGGTTGGTAATATCATTATAACCATCTTTCTTGATCCTTCCCAGCCTCTTGGCACTGCTTTTATAAATGTATGTCACAGCTGCAGCTCAGTCACCAATAATCTCATTCAGTCAGGCATCTGCTTGAACTACCAGAAGCTCCAAAAATATGGAAGTAAAATTGCCTTCTGCAAGTATCTTGTGGCTCTAGGGTATGGTGCCCAGTGCTTAGACACCTTGCTGCAATTCACAGTAGGCTGCTTTAAAGGTATAATCATTTAGTCAATGTAATTAGTAAGAGTTCAGAAATTAGCACTGAGTGCAGCAAAAAAATGACCAAGTTGGTGTCTTGTCTCCCAGAGATCTGGAAAAGGGAACTTTGTCTTTCCTACCTGACTGGCCAAATCTCCCAGCTGTTACAACAGCTCTCAAGCTACTGCTTCACTGCCCCACTCCAGAGCATTCATCTGAGAGTTCAGAGCTCATTATGTAGTTTTCTAGTTATACCTAATTTTTTAGCACGATTTCTTTCATGTACTCTTCAGGGTATGTATTTTGTGTTAATTCCTATGTAATAAGAACCTGTGAAAAGCCTTTTCAGGAGGGCAAAATGGATCCCAAATTATTAGCTCTGCCTGGATATTGCTTCTTTTCCCAATTATTGTTTCCAGATAAAATTTGTCAGTTTATGCCTCCTGACCCAGATGCAATTATAGTATGGCTGTCAAATAAGAGCTGGCTTAATGCCAGCAACTAGGGAAGCCTCCTTTGTAGAGACATAAGGAGACTGTTACTTGCAGCGTCTCTTACAGGGTTTGGGTCCTATTTAAATAATGAGAAAATAGCTGTCTGTCTCCAGAAGAATAGTATAAATGGCTGCCTTTGAGTGAAACATTTGGTGCTGTTTTTATGCTTTTCATGTTGCAACAGCATGCTGCCTCAGTGAAGCCTGATACAACCACTGATGTGTCCAAGCTGGAGATGAAAAACAGCAAACATAACAATTTTACTGGGCTGTTTGTAAGGATTTTATATGGAGTTTTCCAATGGGAACCGATGCTACTGGGGTCTTGTTGGCAAACATGAATGTACTAATTATAGATGAAAAGTGCATCTCACTTTGATTTGAGCTCTGTAGGACTTAGGTTATTTTTGTGTAACTCCTGAAATGTCATTTCACCCTAACATCAGAGATATGGATGGATCTCCTCCTTATTTTGAGGATGTTCATGAAGAGCAGTGGTTTGCACAAAGGCTTGGATATGGTGGGCCAAACACCCTTTTTTGTTTTGGTTGCTGCTTTGCTGCTTTTCATTTGTGGTCTTGTATTGTGTGGCATGAACAGCTAGCATATGAACATGGTATTTTGGCATCATATTACAAATTCTCAGCAAGTCCAAAGCTAAGTGAACATCATGAGCATGTCCTAGAAAGGCAGATTTCCTCCAGAAAATGGCATCCAAATAATGGAGTTTTTCTTCTTGTCCTAGGAGTTAAGCAACCGTCTTTGGTCTGGTTGCAGGCCAGAGATCTGACACAGAGAGGATCAATTCCTTTTAGGAATGTTTTTGTGACATCCCTGGCAGAATGCAACTTCTGCAAACTGACTTCTGTAAGAGATTGGTGTCCATATGAGCAGGGGCAGCATTCACTGGAATGGGGTTCACTGCTCCAGGGAGGGTTGCATGTGGCAGAGTGTGATGATGCTTTATCTTAAAACTAGAAAATGAATATACTGTCAGGTCATTTGAGTTGCATTTGGGATGAAGCATTCCGTGAGTGTGTGCCAGCTCGATATCCTCAGGCACTCTGGAGGAAACTGGTGTAGGAGTTATTGCCTCTCCTTGGGCAAGACGCCCTTGATACCTTAGCTCTGGCAGGAAAAGCAGGATCTGGGTCCCCACTGGAGCTGGGAGAGCCTGTTGCTCAAGGAGGGAAGCTTCTCCTCTTCCTTCCCAGTTCCAGTGGGGGTCCCGATGCCCTGGGAGCTCCCAACTCTGCTAGAGGCAGGAGCGACTCACCACTGCTCTCCCCGAGGTCAGAGCTTCGCTGCTCTGAGGACCTACACAAGGCAAAATCTCCAGGTGCCTGCTGATCCTGGAGCTGTGCCAAGTCTTATTTCTCCGTGCTGAGCACTGCTAGAAAGATCAAAGCACCGTTGAGAGGTGGAAATAACAATTACTGATTAGAATTAACTTCTGCCTCAGAAATTGTGTCTTCCCCTTCTCCTATAACTCCTTCTCAGTTGCCTCTACCCTTGGAGCAAGGAAAATCTCCGAGGCCCAGCTTTGGATTTCATTAACACTCCTGGAAAGCTGGGACAAAGCCACTGACTCCTGCAGGGTTGCTCCAGCTGCACACCTGAATCTGGTTTGACGATGGCAGAGCTGACATGACAGCCAAGAATGTGCAGGAACAATTTAAAGCAGAAACGGAAATGTTTCCTCTTTAAAGAAAAGGAGGTGATACTGAGGCCTTTCCACATCCTAATACCCATTTATAAAATAAAAGCCAGGCTGAGAGCTATAGATACATCCTGCACAGACTGCAAATCATTTCATCTCGTGTCTGGTCACCGAAGTCCTGGATTTCCTAAGTTCTCTTTCCAAACTTAAGAAACTTTTTCCTAAGTATTAAATACAAGGCAAATCCATATGGTGGATTATAATAAATGCATTGATGTTCAAAACCAGCCCTCAGAATAAATGATGTGATCATCTTAACCAAAAGCCTTTGGCATTTGTAAAAGCTCTGCACTGGAAGACCTTCAGTTGCTGTTAATTTTGCTTGCTTATGGGAGCTGTGAGTAAGAACTTAACATCAGCACCTATAGGGGCACCTCTCACTAAAGTGGCCCCTCCTGCGAGCCACATCAGTGCTTATAAGCAGGGACAGAGGGCGAATTCCCACTGTCAGCTGAGAAAAAATAGATTACATTTCTTCTGATAATTTCTGTGTGATTCCTCCTTTTTCCCCAGAGCTCAAAATCTAGGATTGTGTAACCAGTTCTAGAAATTAAACTCTTAATGTGTGGTTAATCCTGTGGAGAGGGTGAGGAATGGAAGGAAAGTCTTAGTGAGGAAAAACCTTCCTCCCCCCTGCTCACCTGGGGGCTCCTTGCTGGTGAAATCCTCCCGTGGTGCCTCTGAGCAGCAGCTCTCAGCCCATGATCTGGTGGTGCTCGGGGTGGGGGGCGTCTACCAGGTCCATGGAGGACAACTAAGAACAAAACCAGGAATGCTGTTAGGAAACCCAAATTCTCTGCCAACATTTTGGAGGGCAGAGTTGAAAACTATCACCTGCAGGGCCATGGGTTGCATGCAAGGTACCAAGAAATGACAGGGCTGTCACTCCACCTATTCCATTAGCTGCCCTACAGGACGGTCTCCCTGATTTTGCTTTACTTGGTGGCACAAAGCTTATTGGTGTTATCCCCGCTTCTGGGTTGCAGCAGCAATCCTGAGTTTAGTTCATAGATAATATACCTCTGCCTTCCACTTTCCAGAAAGCAGTAGTAACATTAACACGATCCTTCATTTTCTTAGTAGTCCTTAGTCCCTGTGGTTGAAGAAAACAGCGATCAAAAATCATAACTTCCCATGCACCTTTTATACCATTTGCAGGGCTGGGCTCTCCACTGCCCTCTCCATGCGGAGGTATCTCCAGTCATGGAAGTGACGCTGAATTTGGCACACTGGGGTCTGTATGTGTGACATGCTCTGGAGTGATCAGCACTATATACATAAGAAATAGCTTTTGGATGTTACCTGTATTGGTACAACCTGCCAGAAAGAAATAGTATCAACACCTTGCAAAGCAATGCAGTGCTGGGCAAGGACACAGTGATAGTGGGTGGTTGGATACCCTCTCCCAAGTGCTTCTCTTACCCACCTCTCCCAGGGATCCCTTCCTCTCCCAGGACACATCATGCCCACCATGGCTATCTCCTTGCCCTGGCCCAGCTGCACATCAGCTTCTGTGTCCTCCGCAGGTATCCAGCAGCACGCCCACTATTGAGGAAACCAGATGTGCTGCCTGCATTGACTGCGTGTGCAAGGGCCATGGCTCACACACCGGGAGCACCAGAGCCTCTCTCCTGATCCCCCATGCCGGGCAGAGCAAGTTGCCAGGTCTCTGGTCTGACTGCATTGGGAAAGGCTGCAATGGATCAATGCTGGAGCAGGGACATGATAGATACCCGTGCTTCCCGGGACTGCACTGCGCTGTATGTGGGAGCCCTGCGCGGAAAGCATGCATCCAGGGATGACCTGCTGCAGCCACCTGGTCAAGCAGCTCTGCTGGGCAGTGCCTCCAAGCTGGGGCTGGGCACCTGGCTGCGCTGCAAAACTCACAGCAGTGCGCTGCCAGGCAGCACTATACAAAATATCATAGCCTGCAATAATTCATCACGATCAAGTGATGAGCAGCTCATAAAGGACTGTGTAATCCCATAAAACTGTTGCACTAATAACACAGGCACTTGTGGCCTGTAAGAACCAAGTGATGGTAAATGAGATACCAAGGTGTTATTCTCCAGTCTGTCATTACCCTAGTTTGTTTGTAAACTTGCAGGCATTAAGCCTGATATTGATGACAATGGAATTCACTGTATTTGAGAGGCTGGACTTTAATTTTCAGCAGAGGTATAAACCCCACAAATGCAGCAAAACCAATCTGCAATTAGGAATGTTTTTCTGAACATCTAGATTTATTCACAGCAGTAGAAAATTAAGTGCCCATCACTGTGATTTTGGCACTCAGAGCTGGATTGGTGCCTGGTGCTAAGGAAAGAAGGTATTTTACAGCACCACAGTTCCACCTTCAACATCAGGTTAGTGAAATTACCCTGAACTGGAAAAGGCGCCTTTGCAAGGAAGGAGGCTGAGTGCATTGCAGAGCCTCTGCTTATAGACTGATAGAATATGTGTGAACTGGAGACTCATTCCTATCATAAGTATAGTCTTAAGAAAATAACAGAATGAAGAAAATATTTGTCTTCAGGTTATGGTTGTCTTGATAAACTCATTAATGCTGGTTAAACTGCATATTTCCTGGGTAGTGTCTGATTAAGGATGTGCATATGCTAGAGATTCAGTTGCCACTAGTATAATTGTTTCGTGCCACTGGAGTTTTATTTCACAGCAGGTATATCTACCTTGCCATCACAGGGGCCTCATTGTGTGGACAAAGCAGAGTGGCTTCAAATGCTGAATCTGCATTTTTAGCATGCATGTAAATGTTTTTTCTTTGCTTTGCTTGGATGGAAACTCTTTACAGGCCCCCAAATCTCATCCTGAGCATGTGAGGGTGGTGCTGGATGGGAGGTGCTGAACACACAAACATAGCCCACTCCCTCATTCTGTATTTTTCTCTCCCCTGATAATTGGTATGTTTCTGCAGGACCCATCCTCTGCAGCCACCACCCTGACCTCCAACTTGGATTTCAACTTGCTCCTCACCCACACAGTAATGCAAACTCTCATGCTATATTTTTTATATATATATTGTATATAATATGTATATATTATATATATATATATGTATATATTATATAAATATGTATATATTTTACACTATTCAGAAGTTAATTGATGGTGAGAGTTTATTTTTCTTCTTCTCTCTGCCTTTCAGGGGTCTGTCCTGGTCTGGTTCTAGGCTATGTTTTAATGACTTGGATGATGGAAATGGGTGTGTGTCCATGAAAAAAGCAGACAACACTAAACAGTGAAGAGCTGCAATGAAGTTTGGACTTTCAGCTGGTCTCAAGACATTGGGAACAGTGTTGGGAACAAGGAGATATGATTCAAGGAGACAAGCGAGTGGTTGCATTCAAGCAGGAATAACCACATGCATTGATACAGGGTGCCAGTATCTGGATGCCAGTCAAGGCAGCTGACCCGGAAGGGGATGGAGGATTAGTAATGGATCACAAATGGGCAGAAGTAGATGTTGTGTAATTAGGAGCAAAGGCAAAGGTGATATAAAAGTATGAGCAGTGGTATGGCCTAATAGGCATCTGAAGTTATTATTTTTCATTATTTTTGCACCAGAAAGTCTCCAGACTGAATGCTGGGACCACTTTTGGGCTTTGCTCTTAAGATAGATGCAAAGCACAGAGCCTAGTGCAGAATGTGCTGAAGTCTAGAGAACATCTTTTACAAGGGAAGATTTACAGAGAGTTTGTTGTATCTAGGGAGGAAAGAACTGAGGACAAACTGAGGAGTCGTGTGACATGTAAAAGGCAACTGGAAGGAGGAAGGAAATCTTGTCCCACTCACTGCGGATCAGACAAATAAGAGGCATATGTTTCTGCAGGGAAGATTTTGGCTTTGATATTAGAAAAATAATTTTGCAAAATTGTAGCAGAAATGTGTAGCAGCACATCGCCATTAAAGACATTATAGGACAATGTGTTTATATAAATTCAAATTTATGTAAATTTAATATATTTTATTGATTTAATATAAATTTATTTTATTTAAAATTTATTTCACTCATTCACACATTTCAGAGCCACATATTCATATGCACCAAAAATGCGTGTATCACAGAACTATAGGGTAATCCATGTTGGAGGGGACCCTGGAGTTCTCTAGTACAACTTCTGCATTAGTGCAATGCAGCAGTCAGGTCCACAGAGCCAGAGGTGGTGATTTCAAAACTTGTCTAGGAAACCTTTTTCCTTGGTCAAGGCAGAAGCTCCACGATTTTAATTTATAACCACTGTTTTTTATCCTCCCACTCTGCACCTTTGTAAAGAGCCTGGTTTTGCCTTCCCAGTAACCTTCCTTCAGATACTAGAAAGTGGTATCCAAGTATCCAGGTGGTCTGGTCAGGATCCTTGCAATTACAAGGAGCACAAGTGACACCAGCTTGAGTCCTCAACACCTCTCATGGATTCCTGAAAACAGCTTGATGACCCTGTGCTGGTTTTGGTCATGCTTTTTGCACCCCTTGGGAGCAGACAGTAATTAGGATCTTCTGTTTCTCCACCCTGTCCCAGCTCTGTGTGCAGGATTCACTCACTGCCCTTGGTCTTTGTCTGGGAATGGCGAGGTTCCAGTCCTGTTCTTTGTCTTTGCCATTTTTATCTTCCTTCCATCACCTCTTAATGACTTTTCTTAGTCTGTTTGTAGGCTGTCCTCTGTTTCAGGTAGCTCCTTGTTTTCTTAGTCCGGGTGTCTGGAGAAGCTCCTTGCAGATGTGATGGGATTGTGATGGGATTGTGATGACCTGCTAAGAAAGGTGCTATTAACCCCTGCCATTCTTCCACTGTTTCTCCTGGACCTTCCACACTTGGACTTTCCCATCCGTTCTCCATTCATACTTAGCATTTTTGTCACAAATGGGAATAAACTGCATTTATGGAATCTCTGCAGAGATTTCTGGAAACCTTTAAGAACCAGCCAAACCAACATCTGACAGAACTGGTTTAAGGAGCACTGAGTCCAGCCATCAGGGTGAAGGGTTGACTACATGATCCTTGGCATCTCTTCCAGCCCTAGTTCTGTGACCCATAATCTATCAGGATTTCTTCCCTAAGGCACAAAAAGCCCTAAAAACATGAGCTGAGAATAACCAAAACCTTCAAATTGGAATGCAACTAAATAATTTTGTTAATAATGTATTCACTTCCAAGACAGTGTCCTGATATTTTTATGCCTATGATTTTCAGAATGCTTAAAATTAGTAGTTTTAAGTATAGCATATGGCATATGGTTCCACAATAGCAGTAAATAAATACAGGCCTGCATTTGCATCTAAAGTCCCCTTCATGTACTAATGATGTCCATTCCACACCTGCACCCCTAAGGGCATGAAGGCAGTTCCCATTTATTCCCTTTTTTCTTAACATTTAATGGCAACAAAAGCTAAATATTACAGTGGGAGCTGTAATTGAGGTTTCTATGTGCTGTGGTACACACATAATTTAATTGGGTTATTACACCCTTTGGTGAGGAATCGTTTGACAGATGGACCCTGGTCTCAGCAAACTTAGTGAGAGCCTTCCTGTGGTAATGCTCTCCTTCTCCCTGAAGAAATCAGGGTGAAAACCTCAAGTCAGTGGTACTTTTGTCCTGGCCGCAGCAGTCAGGTCCACACAACCTGCTTCACTTTGCAGATGTGGTAGGCGGCTAACTTTCATGCAGATCGAAGCACAGCTTGCCTGGATAGCTGTCAGTCAGCAGCTCATCTGGACTGATAACCTTGGCTGAATTCACACCTTTGCTTACCACCTCACTAAAATAACCTGGATATTGCAGAGGAAGTCTAAGTGATCTGTCTTAGCTTAGCACTAAGAGTTCATTTATTGTAAGCGGAAAGAAAGGGGCCCAAGGAAATGCAAGGAGAGGTTTTATTTCTCTACCGCGATCCAGTCCTCTTCCTCCTCAGGCCACTGATTGCTGGTCTGCTTCCAAGGCCTGTTCCCCAGTGGGTATTTTAAGGCTTAACCTTTTATAGAGAAAGGTGGTTTTTTATGCAGAAGGGCCAGAAAGTTTCCTGAAGTTACTCTGGGAATTAATCTGAAGAATAGGACAAGTCCTGGCAAGTGGCCAGCCCTGCCTTTGAGCCACCTGGGTTGGGGAGGTTCCCAGGCAAACCCCCTTAGCAAAGGTTTTCTCCTCAAACGGTGCTTTGCCTGCATGTAGCTATTTCAGGCTATAGTCAAAGCTAAATTGGGAAGTTCTGCTCCAAGAAACTTGGCTCCACTCTAATTACATATTTAGTTACACCATTACTGAAATATTATAAATATGTTTAAAAGTGGAACAACAGCCTGCACTTTATGTGCAGTTTGGTAGCACCTACCCTCAGCCAGTGTTTGCCTCTGTGAGCACACAAAACACTTTTGAAACGCAGGGGGAGCCTCTCCCATACAGGCACATCAAGAGGTGAGGTCCTCTCTCTTAAATTGTTGCTGATGTACACAGAAGCGCAGGCAGCTTGGCTGCCAACGGGCGTAGGGATTCAGGTCACTGCAACCCAGGTGGGTGAGCAACCAGTTCATGGCAACCTTTCCTGTGAATATGACAGAGGGTTTGGAAATGAGTAGGAAAATATCTCTGTGAACTGACGGATGGCTTCAGGAATTCCTCTGGATGTAATACTAAACCTGCCTGAGCTTTTGCACAGTTTTTTTTTTTCCTGATGACCACAGCTGGATGGAAATAGAAAACAAAAGAAACCCCAGTTTGTTTGTCATGAAAGTGGATATTATTTACCAGACTCTATTCCAGCTATCACAATGGTATGGTTGCTGGTTTTCTGTAAAATAGATGTCAACTGTCAGTTACAGGCTAATGGGAAACAGATGTTGTCCAGAAAAAAAATCCTGGTGCACACAGCATGCAACACCAGGCTTCCCGCTGCTGTGCCAGGGCTGCCGCATCTGCAGGGAGCGGAGCACGCATGGTCACAGTGTGGGAAAGAAAAGGCTTATGTGTTACCTTACTTTTTACTGATTCAGGAATTTTTGAGACCAAGCACTTGCACACCTTCGTCAAAGATGTTTTATTTCATATAAGTGAGAGCATTTTCAGAACAGGTAGCAGGGTGACAGCTGGGAGCATCATGCACAGGTTCAGGCTCCATACTTACAACAGCAGCTCTCCAGGGCCCTCAGTTCCCTCCAGCAGCCTCCACAGCTGAACAGGGTTCAGCTGAGAAATCAAAAGGCTTTAAGAGCATTAAATACAACTGTGAGTCTCTGTGCAACAAAAAATTTGGTAAAAAAAGAAAGTTACCAGGTTTTAGCATATTCTTTGGCCACAGGGCCCTGGTGGAAGGGAGCTACTGCAGGAAATCTAATGAAACATGGGGTTTTGCGGCTGCCCCACTCTCCGAGCAAACCACCATAACAGTTGGGTTGATCGCAGTGCACCAGGTATACCCATGAGGACAGGGCAAAGGCCAGGCCAAATGCTCAGAAAAACCCAGTGAAGATATATAAACATTTATAGCCAGCTAAGGATTTAATGAGGACAGGGTAAACAATTTTTTAGTGAAATGTGATGCTGTACATTTCTTTGCTATCTGTTTGCTGATGGTAGATTAAAAGTACCTAGGTGTACTTCGGTTTATTATACCTTATCAAGACATTTTTGAACTGAAACCAGCCCTGCTGCCCCAGATGCGCTGCTGGTGTGTGCTCTGTACTGGTCATGCATGCTGATTTGCAGTACCCTCTGACTGCTGGTGTGTAGGAACCCTGGAAAAGGTGGGAGGTTTGCTTTATGAGACTACCTCTGGAGCAAAATAGAAGCAGAGACAATATGTACTTTTTCTCTTGTTTTTGTAATCAGTAGTGGGACTTCTGCACAGCAGAACCTTGCTTCATTTCTGTAACTCAATGGGGCCTCCATAGATTGGCACTGAAATTGTTTAGCCATTGTAATCTTGCATTGTAATGGCATCACCAGGAGGTCCTTCTATGCATATGCAAGGTCCATTACACAAACACCCACCTCCTTCTGCTATGACGATTCCACCTAATAATGACATTTTAATGAGTTTTTCCAGCGCTAAGGGTTTTTCTTTTAAATCCAACATTGTAATGACGGTTTTTTTATGGCATAATCAGACAGTCTCCCCAGACTGTTAGACTGTTTGTAGTGTTACAATGTCTAATTGTGAATCTCAGCAGCAGAGATTAAGTGCCTCCCCTCTTTCTCTGGGTACCTGGTTTAGCACTTAGAAACCCCATGGAAGAAAACGTCAGAGTTGTACAAGGGACAGTTCAAAAAATAATGCAATACCTTGCCCATTACAAAGGACTTTACCTCTGTAGCAGAGAGACCTCTGGCAGACAAGGGGAGGCAAGCAACAAAGGTCCCCCACTGTCACCCAGCCTGTGGCTCTGAATGCAGCATCAAGGCCAGGATGCTCGGGCCAGACATCTCTGTTACTCAGAAGGGTTTTATTTTGAGTTTATGAACTGGTATATCATCCTAAGCTGTCACCAGCTTCCAGTTTCCTGTTTTATACCTTGTATATTTTCTTTTTTTCCTTGCAATTGCATTCCCTCCATTTTAGAGTGAGGATAAGTAGTTGTCCCCTTTCTCATTTATGAATGTGATTTTTTATCACAGTCAGGTGATTGCCTTTTTTGTATGAATGATAAGTACTTCTGTGTGGAGGGAGAACTAGTTTAAAATCCTTGTTTTGTACAACTTTCTCTGCAAAATGAATTTTTGCCAGTTTTCCTTCAGCTCATGTCTGTCCCACCACCTCTACCCAAACCCCTGTGCTCAGAGGAAGACCTCAGGTCACAATTTTGGTGATGGTTTCCAGGCATTGCAGGCTATCGGTTCCTTGCTGCGCTAGCCCAGATTCACAGGGGAGGCTGAGTAGCTGGGTTTAAGCTCTGGTTTTGGTGGGCTACGCAATTGCTTAGAAACAATATCTCCCCGTGGGCCTCCAGGAGAGCAGGGAAAAGGGGCCCTCCCAGCCCCAGCCCCTGCCCCAGCCATTCGGCCTGGGGCAGCCCCGTCCCTGCTGCAGGATGCAAGGCACCTAGTGGCAGCACCCCGGTGCCGATGCATCACCTTCGCCTCTCAGTCCCATTGGGAGGTACTGGAGTGAACACTCTGCAAACCTTTCACTTCTAGCCCCTGGCTTTTCTTTTTGTATCAGTAGCTTTGCCTTCCTGAGTTTTACTTCTCCTCTTTCCTAGGTCTGATTTGTTTCTTTAATAGAAGGCTTTGTGGCTGGTTTAGCACAGAAAACATTCAGGGCTTTGCAGTGAATTTGCTGGTCTTGTTATTTTATCTGCTGTTGAACATGCATCTGCTGCTTTGCTCAGCAGCTCACCCCTTGGCTGCTCTCTGCCCAGGTTAAACATGAGCTCTGACACCTACAGCCCTGTGTGATAGCATTTGAAACCCGCTCTGGGCACAGATTAACATTAATTTCTCTGACATGATGGTTTATAGCTCTGATGGGCTCTTTGCACAGCAGCTCTGGCTGGGGCACGTATGACACAACCTTTACAGGTCTCAGAGACCTTCTCCACCAGAGAGCTGTGCAGAGGACACGGTGCACAGCATGGTGTTTGTACATCACTGAGCTCTGGCTGAGGCTGTTGCAGGCTTGACACTGAATATTTCCAGCAAAGCATGGGTCTGTGGTGGTGCATTCACAGGGGCTGCTTCCTCAAGGTGGGGTTGTCCCTCTTTGCACATGAGGATTGCCCCTGCCTTCCTGGGGTGGCACCTTCTCCTATGACACTGTGCTCTGACCAGGGTCCCAAAAGGGTCTGAACCTGTGTCTCTTTACTAGCTCCCCACAAGCACTGTGGGCACCAGACTGCGGGAGGGACAGGGGCCAGGATGTCACCGAGGACACCAGTGAGGGTGAGCCAGGCAATGAGACAACACCTTTCACTTCCATATGCTGTGCCATTGTGCATAAGGAACCCCAAATTCTTTTCCATAGGGGGAAATAGCTTCAGTGGGATAAATGGTGAGAGCAGGAGAGCTTTTTGTTAGCAGACAAGGTGCTGTGGAGTTCAGCTGAGCAGATCAGGGTTTGGGGTTAAGGTGCCACATTCCCCTACAGGCACGAGGATCTCCTTTTGGAGCTGTCCCAACACCCCATCATGGATTTGGCCCTTTGCATTAGTGGCCTCTTCAAAATTGAAGTGCAGCTTTCCCTGGTGTTTCAATGCTGGTTTTATTTTCTTTATAAAATTGAAATTGAACTACTCTTTATTAACTAAATTCCCATTCTTGACAAGTACACCAACATAAGAGATTTGCTTTGGCCCTTGGTACTGAAAGCTCTCACAGTTCAGCTTAGCAAAACGAGGATTTTTGGAGCTAGAACAGCCCAAAATGTACTTTTCCAGCTGTCTTGCAGGGAATACTTTAAACACCACCTTCCATTTGTCTTGGCATTTGCTCAGGTCCTAGCTTTAGTCACAAGTGAGAACAAGAGTTCTCACGAGGGAAAAGCACGGCAAAAGCAGAACTCGGTTTTCAAACTGATCTTCAGCCAGGTTTTGGCAATGAGGACCCAGCTGATATCCTCAGAAGGGAAAACGGCTTTAGTGCAGTGAAGCCATGAAGTGATGGTGCCTTTTCAGGCTGAGCAGAGTCAACCATGTGTCATCTGGGGGTTGTCCTCGCTGGAGCAACACCCACAGGCTATATCTAGCAGTTAATCCCTTTCTTCTCACATCCCCCTGCTCCTGCTCCTTGTCTCTTCCCAGCCATGGAGAAAAGGGTGTTTTCTGCACCCTGGCCCTCTGCCTGAACACTCTCTTCCCTTCACCCCCTCATCTCCCCACCACCAGCTCCCAGTGCCTTCACCCCCTGATCTCTTCCCTGCAGTCCTCCTCGTGCCCCACTGTACACCCTGGCTCCCCCTGCACTCCCTGCGCTCCCCAGGGAATGTGGCTAAGTATGTCATGTTTTGGGGGAGAATCACCTCAGCAGAGGGATGTATGTGAATGGGTCTGCACTGGAAATCTGAAGCAGTGACAGCACCTTTTATTTCTCTAGTGTGCATGTTTAATTTTATCAGCCATCAGACCTTGAAATGACATTCTACCCTTAAATATACTGTTGGGAAATGAATTCCACTGAGTAAATCGCAGCTCCCTCCAAATGCATATAGGCTTGGGTCAGCTAATATTTAAACTTCTTTTTATCATACACTTTTTTAAGGGCCACAAAATGTGTGTATGTAATTCAGAAATAAAATAAAAAAAAAAAGAAGGATTCTGCTGCAAGCAGATAATTTGCAAATATTGAGTGAGTGCATATGAATTTTACAGTGTAATTAATATGATGAAGTTGGTGTTTACACAAGGAAGTTGGTTTGGCAAACCCATGTTTGAGCGACGCATCTGTAGGAATTGCATTGAGAGCCCCAGGTTACGTCTCTCGTCTGAAATGAATCTTCTGCTCCATCCACCCTGATGAGGATCCCTGAGGTGCAGAATTCCTTCTAGTACAAAGTAATTAATTTTTCCATATTGTTAGCTTCCTGGGGAGCTTTTGGGTGTATATATTCAAAACCTATAACCCATGCCCCAAGCACGTTGCAAAAGCCACAAAGACCATGGTCTTCAAAGAAGATAAATCTGAAGGACTTGAAGTAAAAGTCACAGGTAAAATGCAAAAAGGAAAGAATGGGACACAGCTCAAACAGCAGAAAGAGGGGACAATTTGTATACAGTAAGCAGGCAGGTGTCTCTTTAGGATGGTCATGAAGAGGGAGAGTATTCACATTACCTAGTGTCAGGCAGCAAATGTGGGGCTGCATCAGAGATGCTTCCTACAGAGCCATGGGGGAGGACGGATTTGCCTCTTTCCCTATTGACTCTTGAGGGCACTCAAGAAATGGCCCACTCTGACACCTGAACTGGCACCCTGAGAAGCTGCTGAGAGGACCTAAGGGCCTCAGGCCATCTGGCCTCTGTAATCCTTGCCTTGCTGCTTAACAAGAATATTTGCTGCCTCTGTTGGCCTGTTCTGAGGTTGCTGCAGAAGCAAAGCATCCTGCAGGACATGGTCTGTCTGTGCCTCCTAGGGGTGTCAGTGAGGACCCCTGAAGAGTAGGACTCGGATGGCTACATTTTAGGTGGCTATAGTCAGTTTATGTGCATGTCTCCCCAAAGGCATAGGGTTACTGAGTGCATGCATCCAAAATTGCCTTAAGGAATGCATGGAGGGGACCAAGCTGGTGGTTCGCATCTAAGTGCTAAGCATCGCTCATGGCTTTTTTTGCCCTGTCACTGTAACTGCTGTAACCAGCCTGTCTGTGGTTGTGGCAATTGCTCATGTGCAGTGCTCAAAATGAACCAGACCCAATACGAAGCCAGCCTGCCTTGCAGGTCACGCTGCAGGAAGCGGCAGTATCACAGCTCGCTGCTCTGAGCAGTGCTGGCCCAGCAGACCAACTGTCTGTGTGAACACATCTCCTGAGGACATTGTGGCGTTAGGGTAAGTGACTCCCTCATCTGAAAAATCCACTTCCCACTTTTCTTCCTACTCCTTTCCTGCTTCTCAAATCCTCTCTCTTGTTTACCTTTATAGGAAGCTGTGACAGCTCCTTTTCCGTAAAAGTCCTATGTTTTCCTTCTCACACATATCTTCCCATTTAAAACACTGAAGTACATCAGAACTAGAGAATTAGAAATATGGTGTGTACTGCATGTAGCCCTTCATCACTACAGAGGTAACAACTTAGGGTCCCACGCTGAGCAGATCTTACACTCACACCCCCCTGATGTGCCTGTTATATGAACTGAGGAACTTTGATTCTAAGTAATTTTGATTAGAAAAGGTAAGGGAAGTTGTAAGAAACTTGTTTAAAGAATTCAAATAGATTTATATATTGGGCAATATGTATGTAACTGAAGTCAGAAGTTTTTTAGTTGATTAGATATAACAGGTACAGATGTTAGAAAAAAATCGTATATTCATATGTTGCTGGTTTCTAGCCTGGGTCTATGAAAAACACTAAGAATTTCTGGGTATCAGTGAAGTGTACAGCAGCAGTGAACATCAAGCATTAATGCTGATTAAATACTGATAAAAACTCATTAAATATAGATAGAAACTACTGAACTGAGTAGTACAAACAGAATGTGTGTGTGTATATATAAAAAATAATGTATCTGGAATGTTTTTTTCGATACTGTTTCTCATCTCAAGAAAGAACATAACTTAGAAAAGATCCAAGAAACAATAACAAAGTTAGAGATTTGTTGAGACTTACATTTAATGAGGAGAATACAAAGCCAAGGAATGGTTATCTTTGGGAGAAAGGTGATGTAGTGAGAACTTGATTGATTATGATGGGTATAACACAGATCAACCCGTTCTCTTGACTGTACTTTATAATAAAGGAACAAAATGATGCTTACATGAAAGGGCAGTAAAATTGTAAGCAGTAGAAGGACTTACTCCCACAGTAAGTTTGTGGTGGTCCGTGCTGGAAGAGGTCATGAAGCAGGCAGTGGGGCAAGATTTAAACAAACGTGCATCACATAGAAAGAACAGGTAATGTGTTCTCAGACAGCACTGTCTGGACCCTCACCCTCCCCAAAAGGGGTCCAGAAACAAGCCAAAGAGGAAGGAAGAGCAGCCCTGGAATGGCCTTTGGGGCCTGTCATGCCCATGGCTTCATAGACTGAAAAAAAAGGTGTTCATATATTCCAGGATGGGAGGCCAAAGGGGATGAAGTGAAAGGTTGTGGTAATAGGAACCAATTTGCTGAAAAGTTAATTCCTCCAGTTCATGTCCACACAGGGTTTAGCTGCATGACTCCTCTCATTTGAAACTATTGGAGTCAATAGCAATTCTAGCTTTAGCATATACACATCAGTCTAAGATTACTGAAAATACATGAGGTGCACAATGATTAATATGTTGATGTGGTTTTATAGTCTGCATGTAATATTCCCTCCTTTCATACAATGTAAAGTCTCCATCGTATCTGCTCACCAGCAGTTGCTACATCTTGGTTTATACCACCACTGGCTTAACAGAATATTTGTAACATAATTCCTCTAATTAATAACTTTAACAAACAGTCAAAGATTTTTCACAAAGTTATTTTTACAATGTTGGTTTTGGGTAGTTGTGTTGTTGTTATTGTAGCAAATTTCTTAATTATCAGGCAATGTGCTAATTTAAACAAAGCTCTACTTGTCTCTGGGAATAAGGTTCTTAATATATAATTAGCTAAAACAACACATTATTTAGCTGTGGTTTTCAGAGCCATATTATATTTTTAAATATGCCTCCAGTGGGATGGTGTTATGCTTTCATTTTCCCTGGCAGTGTTGGCTCAAGTCAGTCCCTGCCTCCAGGGACTGCCAGCCTGGCTCCCCTTTATCCCGGTGGATCTGAGGGCCCAATAAACCTCATATCCACCTGCAGCCCCGGGTTCGTCCCCACCAGATACCAGAGAAGAGAATCACTGTAGCTCTTTCTGGGGCTTGAAGCTGTGTTTCTTCCTGTTTTACCCTGGTTCCTGCTTCTGACCTTGCTTTGCTCCAGCACCTGGTCCAGCGTGAGCTCCTTGTCTTCTCTACCTCTGATGTCTGACGATGCTCTTGTCTTGTCCTCTGGTAGGGTGTGCCCTCTGTTCCTCCTTCCCAACTCCCAGCCATGCCTCTTGCCCATACCTCTGCTCAGTGCAGCTTTTGCAGTTGTCCCACTGTAGCACACTGTCCCAAGTCTCAGGCATGAGCCCAGCCGTGTTCTAAAGACTGGGACAACCTGGCAGAAAACAAAACATCCCCAGGAGGTAGGGGAACTCAGCCCATGTGCGTAGTTCCCCAGCAGCCCCTGGCAGCCCCAACCATGACGCCTCAAGCCCTGAGCTCCCTCTCCCCTGGAGATGATGATGCAGATGTTTCATGTTGCAGTGGAGCTTTGGGGTCTTCTCAGACCTTGCTTTTACCATCCCCTGGTGCCTGCCTTCAATGAGGACTTCTGCGCTGTATGGGAAGATGATGCCTGCTCCCATTTTCATCTCCCAGATGGCCTCTGAAGATGAACACTGGATTAACTAACGGGATCCTGGGTTAGCTGCTGAGGCAAGGCAACCTCTTTAGAGAGGGGGCATTTATACCCAGGCAGAATATGTGCTGCTATTTGTAGCAGTTTTACCATGCTGATATTATTCTATTGGTGAGGAAAGACGAGAAAGTACCCATCATCACAGCTACGCTGGCCCTGTGGAAAGTACCGATATTGCATCTGCTGTTCCATCTTTAAGCTGATTAATTCTGTTCATAAAAGCTTGTGGAAAGCAGAGATTCGCATTAGATCTACCCATGCAATTCAAGATATTTAGCAACCCCTCTATCCACAATTAACCCTTAGCTTCTGCCAAGCCTAGGCACCCTTTGACAGCTGTAATGCTGCTCGCTGATGGTAAGGAAGACAATCGTGTGGGTTGAATGGCTTATTCCATAAAGTCTCTTTGTCAGGAGGCAATTAGTTGGGCTATTTAAATGTCTAACTCTTAGATATCTTATTCCCATTGGGACTGATGCAAGCTGAGTGCCTCGGTAGCTTATTATGCCAACTATTTCAACAGGTTTGGGGAAAAGGAATAAAAAACTATTTTTTTTTCTTTTTTAAGAAAACCACCTAAATCCATACTTGCTAATGAAAACATTTCATTTTCAAGTCAGAAAAAAACAGAAAGTTTTCCAAAAGAGAAAAATATCTGCAAAAACATATTTGTGTGAGAAACTCGTTTTATGTAAGGTAGCTCTCATGCCCTTTCCCCCCTGCATGGTGATTTGACAAGGGAGAAGGGATATGCTAATGCCAAGTAAATAGATGTAATTAAGTTTATACAGGTCTTTGCAGTGCCAAGGAAAGAAAGGAAAAAGTTCTTATATTGGAACAATGCTGGAATGAGTTTTGTAACAAGCTTGCTCTCTAATTTTTATCCCTTTTGAGCAATAAAGCTAAAAACAAAACCCAGAATTTGCAAAAGTGAAACAAACCCCAAGGAATACAGGCATGTAATCTGATAAAGCTGATGAGCTTGCATTTACAGGACCTTCCTTTGCCTGTTGGATAGATGTTCTCTTTGTGCATAATGCAATTTCTCTAGCATCCTTTGTTCATGTTTCTAAATATTCCCTGGTCTCTCCATTTTCCGTTTCCAGTTGTACCTGAACTCTGCACCAAGTAGCGTGGGAGACCCCTGGCATTCCCTCCAGCCACAAGGCAAGCACTGAGCGCCAGAACCTCCACAGCCACCCCAGGCATCTCCCTGCCTCGGGGCAGCCGCTCCAGCGAGCCCCTTGCCTCCCGTGCTCCGGCTGCCTCCCTGGAAATCATACCTAGGTGGAAAGGAGATTTGGAAGGACAGAGGATTGGGCTGAAGTCCAGGATACCCGTTGTGGAGCTGCTGCCACATTAACCTCCCTCAGAAGCCAGGAGTTTGCTTCCTCTTGCCTTACCCAAAATAATTCATGAGGTTCTTAAACTGTATCCTGCATGTACTAAACAGGGAAGCACACACAGTGCACCTGAAAGATGGTATGAGAAAATGGATATCTGAGGAGGTGTTAACAGTTTTACTGCGTCTTAATGACTGGGGAAAAAAATTTAAAGGCTGCTAGAAGACAGAGGTTTCTTTTTTCCAAGTATAACAACATGCTCCTCCCAGGCACGGCATGGAGGTGTGGAGCCCCTTGGCTGGTCTACACGTACAAATGATACTGAAAACCCTCCAGTGGGGCAATGCAGCAGAAACTCAGGCAGCGATTCAGTGTGATCTTACTGCCCCACTTGCACCGGCATGTGTGACAACACCCATGCCCACCCAGCTACATGCTGCCTCAGTACAAGTGAAGCGTCCCACATAGGTGTTCTGAGGGTTCCTCTGAATTGCCTGCAGAGCGGCTGCCTTCTGGGAATTCTTGTTTTACAAGTTTTAAAAAAACAAACTCTCTACCAACCAGCTCTCCAGAGAGTCTGGCGTGCTGTCAATCCTGAAATGTCCGCAGGCTTTTACTCCTGCCTGAGAGTGTGTGTGTAGATTATTCTTCTGTATTTCAAGTTTACAAGCATGCACACGCCTCACTTTTGACATGTAAGTTAGTCACAGTTACATCAGTTGTCCTCCTCCCATGTAGATGCACAGGCACTCACAGAGTCAACACCTCTATCTGCAAAAAGCAGGTATTATAATATTATACATGATAAACAGACAAATGCATGCATAGACACACATACCGTGGACAACCTGTTGTTTTTCATCATTCACAACTAACCCGTATTTTCCTAGAGAGACATCTGACCTGCACATAATCCTCAACACATCCTTGGTACAGCAAGCCCAACAGATATGGTTATCTTGAGGCCCAAGAATGAAAGGCTTGAAGAACAGCAAAATGCTGTTGCCCTACCAAGTGACACATGGTTTATATAGCATATGCCTGCTTATGCCAGGGCCCTTGGTCAGACGCAGACTCAGGTGCCAGTGCTTTATTCAGTAAAGTGAAGGAGTCCATACCTTCTGCCTTATCAAACTGAACACCGGCCTTTCAGCTGCTAAAGAGAATTAAAGATTACATTGTGAAGGAAACAGAGATTTCTGAGGGCAGGACAGATGAAGGCAAATAGTTCTGAGGACAGACAAAACAGAGTTTCTTTCCCCCCCCCACCCTTCTGGTTACAGTAGCCCCTGTGAACTTGCTTGTTAAAAAGCTTATTTTTTCTAGCAGGCAATTAATGGTTCCTCTGCTTGGCATGCCCTTGCACTGCCTTGCAGTTTATGAGCCATTTCCATTTCAGACAATGAAATTTTGACATGTGACATGGGATGTATGGAACTGCTTTCAACTGCCTTTGGGGCTAATTTTAAGCCAATCAGTCTAGAGTTTAGCTGTTGCTAAGAGCTTTGAATGGGTGCATCTTTTTCCTCAGCAATCCCTTTTATGCTACGTGATCTTTTTATGGGCATTAGCTGCTTGGGATGCACACAACTTCTGTTTATTATTTTAGGTAGCAACTGATATTTTTAAAGATGCTAAGAACCAGATCATTAGCTCTGAAGTAGTGGTATGAGTGACTGACATGCAAATCAGCCCTTAACACAGTTCATCCACCTCTCTCAGGATTTCTCCAGCATCAGGAAGCCCCCAGGGGACACACAGCTACTGCATGCATCTGCCTGTGCATAGCCCCACAGGCTGGGGGCTGGCATCTTGGCATTCACTCCAAGGTGGCAGCAGCTCAGCACCCCTGGAACAACCCCCAGGACTGCAACGTTATTTACGGCAACCACCAAGTTCCCCCATTTACAGCTAAGATGTGGCTAGCATGGCACCGCAGCAGCATCGGGAGTGGCACAGGCAGCTGAACCATGTTCCCCCTTCACCTCCCGTCACTCACCATCTGTGTTCCTGGGGTCCATTGTGCTGCCCTCAGGATCAGGAGAGGGTGCAGCCAGTGTAAAATTTCAGAGTTAGCGTAATATGCTCTGACAAATGAGAGAATGGGACAGCTCTACCCCACCCACCAAGCCACCTCCATCCTCCTTAAGGAGGGCAGCTCATTCTACTACTGCCTTTTGAAGCCCAGTGGGCTTCCTGAGCACAGCTGGTGACCCCCACAGAGTCTGCGTGCCTTGTTACTTACGTCTATGATTTTCAAATCTGGATGCACTGATCATGAAGGATTTACACAGCTGACCTGATTTTCCAAAATAATGAAAATTAACATTAGTATCTGCAGTAGTAGCAGCTTATGGACTCGAGATCACTTGCTTACACACTGAGATACAGAAATTTCTCTTCTCTTTTTGATCAGAGGTATATCTGAGCACCTGGAACTTACTTAGCACCTGATAAATATTTGCACTGTTTGCATCAGACCTTAAGTTAGCAGTGCCAACAGAGAGCTCTTGCCCAAACACCTCCATCTCTCTCAGTGTGCAGTCTGGATTTGGTGTGCCCCTTTACTGTTTGAACCCAGGCCATCTTCCCTTATAGTCTGAAGTATCGATGAACTTAATAAATGTAAGATATTCTCATTACATTTCTTAAAACAAATATTTCATGACTGGTTATATTATTACAGAATATCACGACAATGCAACTTTTCAATAGGTACCACAGTAAAAATAAGGAACTCACAGAGAAATAGCATATACTCCTGGGCTCCTGGTACTGATGAACCTTCACCTGAAGACTTTCAGAAGTCACACAGAGGGAAGATGCCCTTAGAAAGTGTGCAGATAAAGATTTTACATGGGAATACCAGCACAGAACAGATGATGGCTGAAGTTTCCTCTCTGATGGTAAGGCCCCTTGTTCACAAGGGTTTTCTTAAGATAATTAGAGGTTTGTTTTAACTTCAAAGGACTTTAGAAGCTGAGGGAGGGACTCAGGAGGCCTGGAAACATTCATATACACTCATTTCATGATCTATAATCAGATGTATCTGCTCCATGTGAGAAACTAGCAATTCTGTGAGTAAAACAAAATGAGTTTTGAACACCGCTCTTCGCCAGTAACCAGGTACGATGCTTATCTCATAAAGCATTTCAAACCCTACCCTAGGGAGGAGATGTGCAGGCAGTTCTCCACTTTAGTGATTTTTCCTAACTCTGGTGTTCTTTAAAGACTGTGCCCCACCCCAGGACCCTCTGAGAAAGGGCATCAGTGTGTCTGATACTCTATCCCTGTTTTCATAGAAGGAGAGTATCAGTGGGTAAAGCTGCAGCACTGCTGAACGTCGGCTCTGGTGGCATTCATTGGGTGCCCACATGTCAGAGGCAAAACACTCTCAGAGTGGCTTTTGTAAAGAAGACTCAAAGAGGACTTCTCTTGCCACGGCAGGATTCACATAGGCTCTGTCTTGGAGAGCTTGGGCTGTGCTAATGCTAAGTCCTTTAAAAAATGTTTCCATCTTCATTCACTTGTTGTTTGGGGTCTGCTGCTGAGGGAACTCAACAAGGAAAATGAGATGAATGAATTAAGCTTCATTAATAACAGACGATTCCCATTATCTGTAGAAAATAATAAGACCAAATTGTCTGGCTGATGCAGTAGGTGCTGTTTAAATCACTCTCATAAGCAGCAGGGCTTAGAAAAGTACAAGTAGTGCAAGTTATTCTACATTATGATAGTGTATCTTTGTGTGTAATTGGAAGCTGGAAGGCAAAATGCACAGTGGAAACCCAAATTCTGCAGGGTGAGCAGTAATGAAACAAAACCATTTTTTTCAGTGTTCAAGATATAAAAATTACCAGAATGAGATTTCTCAGTCTACCAGAAATAGTAAGAAATTAAGAAGTAGGCGAGGGGAATTATCTAACTCCAAAAGAAAAAGAAACAAATGGAGAAATAGCCTCATGCTGTGGCAGAACCTGGTTTTGCATTGAGCAAGAGGCAAATTTCCTTTTGACTTTTACAGGAGCCAAACCTTACTTCTCGTCAGAGCTGCATGTGGTGGTCCTGTGACCATGTGTCCTCCTCCCACGTAGCAGTAGCCCACACTCAGATTAATATTCTGCTTGGGAGCAGCCAGGCTTAGGATTTCTCTTATAAGAGTGGAAGTTAGCATGTGTAGCTGAACCCATGTCCCTTCATTACATGGGAAGGCTCCAAGTCCACATGGAGGAGGAGTAAAACAGGCTTGGACCTTCACAGGGCCCTGAACCTCAGCCACTGTCCCTCCATTAAGAGTATAGATGGTGACCTTGGGAGTCTAGGCTTCGAAACCACATTAGATTTATGTTTAACAGGCAGTAAATTAGTAATTGTATAATGAGAACCCAGTGCTAGGAAAAGCTGAGAGAAAGATGCAGCTCACTCTGAGAGAACCAATCTATATGACAAGGGTGATGTGTGTCAGTGACTCACCTGTTGGTGCTGGGAGAATGAACCTACCCTCCAGAAAAAGACTGACAGAGAAATTGTAGATTCTTCCTCCATGTATTATTTATGAAGATGGATGTGCAGAAAATGCTGCAACCCTGGGAAGCAAGTGTAAGGTACCATGTGTGAAGAGAATAGCTGAAAGAGCAATGTCTGGAGAGAAAAAGACTCGGGAAGAGTAAAGGGGAAAGTAAAGGCAAAAATTGATACAATAAAGTTGTGGTAGTGAAGGTTTTTTAATTTCTGTAATATTAATAGGGACCATTTTCATAATAGCTTTTTATGTTTATCAAATAGATGAATAAAAGAAGTAACCAATAAGCATGCCAATAAAGATTGATAAAGTAAATGATTAAGGAGAACATTTAAAATGTATTTTTCCATATATTTACTTGAATAACTGCAGATATAGCAATGAAACTTAGTGACAAGACACAGAGATCATATGATGTGATTAAGTTCTCTCTCTATAAGGAGGAAAGCACTACTATCTTAAGGCTAGCTGTGGTTTCCTGACAACTGCATTTTTATTTTCATCACGTGATATGATACCTGGATGCTACTGACGTATTTTTTTTCCTCTGGGAGGACTATCCTGATGAAATACAGCTCTTTTGCCTCCTTACTATCAACAGGTTTCAATTTTTACAGTGTGTTTTCCAAATCCCTGATCTTACAAATTGAGTTAGACTAATGTAACCAAATAATATTGCAGCAGCTATGAATACAGAAACATTTGTGCATTTCTCACCACTTCTTAAGTAATGCAAGTATTTTTTTATTTGCTTATGACTAATTGTTGTTGTGTCAAAAGCAGTAGACAGGAAAATTGGTGTTTCTTCCAAACATATCATTACAGTCACTAAAGTAATGAGAAATACATCAGATATTTTTAGGTCATCATTTTTTGTCAGGGAAAATAGCAACCTTTTCGAATAAACTGGAAATCATTATTGCTTCCACTGGGATTCACAGTGAATGCACTAATTATGGTGAATTCATTTGGTACTGACAAAGTTACAATGAAGTAATTTCATGGAAGCTCCATTATAAATTGCAATGGGCCTGGTTGTATCCGGGCCAGGAACTTGTCTTTTGGCTGTGCCAGGCTCCCTGTCCCCAGTGGGGACAGATGGGGTGCTGGAGGGAGAACAAACTGAGCTAAGGGGCTGGAAATCCCATCCCCCAGCAATCCCCTGGGATTGCTTTCCTGGCTCCTGTGCCCTTGGGCCCCATGGCAGGAGAATGAAGAGCACCTTGGGGCTGGGAGAGAGGCTGGGGGCAGCTCCTGCCCTGCTTGCAGGGCTCTGGGGCATCTTCAGGAGCAGCACTGCATGTACAGGAGCACTCAGGGGCTGCCTTTCCAAAATAACTTTATGTATAGGCACATCCTCAGGAAATTAATCTGCATTAACTAGAGGTAAATGTGTAAAATACCTCATTAAACCACAGCAGACTGCAGTGCACAGATGTTCATTAGACTTTCAATGAACCAAATTAAGGCTATTTCACTTCCAGCCAGGAGAGTTTCAGTGTAGTCCGGTAAGTGCAGATATCAAGCATGGTGCTTGATTCCTCCTTCGCATTCCTTAGCTACAATGTCAGCTTCAGGCCCTCCTGCCCTGACATGTCCTGATGACATGCTGCCACCACTGTTTGTGGGGCTGAGCAATGAGTCCTACCAGGGAACTGCTCTGGGTGGAAAACAAAGCCTTCTCCCTTTTCACGCAGGCTTACTTTTATCCTGGAGAAATTAACTGATATAATTTTACCACGTGGCCCTAAAAGCAGCTGGGGAGGCACAGCTAAGAAAGTGATGGGGAGCAGGAGTGGGTGGCTGAAGTCTGATGGAAACATCTGAGCCAGTATTGCCACAGAAGTAAAACTCTGTGGCACTTGGCCATCACTTGCCTGTTAGCATCTTCTCCCTCAGAGTGGCTTTGGGATGATCTGTGCTTTGACAATGCCAAAATGCTTAGGTACTGTCCTAGTATGGGCATGGGACCTAATTTATGTAGAAGCAACAGCCTTGATGCCTTCTCATAACTACAGCTTGCAGAACCACCAAAGAAGACTTCTTTTTTTTTTAATNAAGGGAAGGGAAGGGAAGGGAAGGGAAGGGAAGGGAAGGGCCTTCCTAATACCACCCTCCACTTTGCCTGGGTGTTAAGAGGATCACCTGCACAAACAGACCTGATTTGAGTTACTGCTGCAATCCTTTCCCTATTTGAGTCCTCCTCATCATTATTTTTTGATCTGTGTTGAAATCTGTTTGCTTTGTACAGGTTCCATAAAAGCAGTCTGCTCCTCACAACATCCTGAGGGGACTACTGTGTGAAACATCCCAGGTGGGAGTAAGTAATGTTGCCAGTCAAAAGCAGCTGAATGTTCAAAACTAGGAATATTTAATGAAATATAACATTTCCAAGGACAGTCTTAGGAGAAACAATATTTTCTGTTATTCTACATAAATGAAAATATTTTTTTCACTTTTTACTGATTACTTTTACATTCTAAACTAGTAACTACTTGCCTGATCTAGAGCAATAACTTTTTTTGAAGCAGGAAGCATTAAAAATATAAATCAATTGGTCTCATTATTTATTTTGAATAAATATCTTGGCATACACTGAAAACAATCTCTCAGATGTTTATTTAATTCATATCACAGCTTTATACTTTATTACTTTCAAAGCTCAATGGGCTGAGATGAGTTGAACTAGTATTGTTAAACTTTGTCCATTAACTAAAAGGTAATTCTGTAACAAAAAAGCGCACTATAATATATGTTAAAAAATCCTGGAAGATACGGAATGACTCCTCTGTTAAAAAAAAAATAATCAGTTGAGCTGTAAAAAAGAGGAAAATGTCTCCAAAGTCAAATTATCTAAAAATCAACATGTCTGTGTAAGTCATTCCACAGATGCAAACCACTAGCATGAATATATTAGCCTATTCTTCAAATGTATCACAGATCAAAACTCAGTGTTATTTTCCTGAAAGCACCTGGTTTCTAAATAAAACGGCCATACCTGAAGTATTTATGTTTGCTTAATTTTTTTAGACCAAAGATTTGCCTCACAGAATGGTTCTTATTGCAGGGCAGGAGAGGGATCAGAAAATGAGGATGGATTTTACTACGGTAGACAGAATTAAACTGAGCTACTGATTCAGCTTAATTTAGCAGAAAGAGAATTAATTTTTTAAATAATGAAATGTATTGCAAATTGATTAATACTTACTTCCCTGAAGCCCTCTTTCTTTAATCTCAGTTCAGTATTTGGAAGCTCAGGACTGGATTTCTTTCACCCCCATTGAAGTAAAAGGTCCATGTTAAAGATTTCCTTTTGTGATCACCAAACAGTAGTGTTTTGCAAACCCTTCTCCTCTGTTGTATTAGCCACTATACCTTCTATGGCCATTGGAGACCAGAGGAACTTTCCCATCATTAGTCCCAGCATAAAACCTCTACATTCTTCAGCCAGCATTGGGCCCTCAGAGACTTGCTTCTGTGGGCACAGCAGGATCCACAGGGGAACCTGCAGACTATGGTATCTGGATACCACAGAACTGTGCAAAGCTCTTTGAAAGACAACCTAGCATTTTTTTGTTTTCTTTTGTTTTGTTTTTATACAAAATTGCCTGTGTTTTTGTGTTTCACAGGCTCACAGGTGGCTGTGTTCCCAGAAAAATAAGTCTATCTGCATCAGCCAGCACTCAGATCCAGAAGGCATTGCAAAAGCATCAGCCTCAACCTATGAAGGGCAGGTATCAGCTCAGACAGCTTTGATTACATGAATAATCTCAACTTCAACATTCCTTTGATGCACCAAGTTCTGGCAACTAATGGGGAAGAACCCCTGTGCAATGTTTGGATATGTTTCAAGACTTTCAAGAGTGAAACGTAAGGAGACTTACAGTCTTAAATCACATCATGGCTTCTGAAGATGCCACAGTCATAGTGGCAAATAGTAATAAAAAATTACTAGGAAAGATAGCTCCAGATCACTTTCTGTGGTGCACAAAGACTGCCCTAGAGAGCTTTGCAGCTGCACACCACCAGTTCTTGCCATTTGCTGAACCTGCCATTCAGATATGGGTGTGTGCCATTCCAGTGGGGACCAGGCTTTCAGTCTTCTGCCCACAGGTATGTATGGGTTAAAAGGCAACCAGGAAATGCAAATCTATTGCTAGAAGGCTGAAATCCACTGCACAAGGATTGACATTTCAGCTGGAGGTCATCAGCATGTACTTTGCTACCTATAATCAAGTGCCTTCTTAGCTTCAGAAAGGTACTGTATTAGGGAAGAACATCTGGATGAAACCTTGGCACTGCTGAAGTCAACGAGAGTTTTAATTGTGATTTAATTGTGATTTTCTCAGTCTTTATCCACAATAATGCTTGTCTGAGGTCAGCTGGAATGGACTGGCATTTTTATGCTTACGTGGTAACACAAGGAGAATGACAAGGCTGAAAAGCTTAATGATAGTTAATTCAGAGCACTTGGAAGGCTGAGTAAAAGATAGTATTTAGAGATATAAGTGGATGGATTCATTTCTTCAAAGAGGTAGAATAATTACAGTATCAGAATAGGTGTATTTTGAAATAGTTTTTCAGAAAACATCTTCTCTGGGACAAAAAGAACATTTATATGTTGTTCTTAAGCTTTTATATGTTTATATTATAAACCTGCTCTCCACATTAATTTTCTTGCAATTACATTTAGTGACTTCTCTTTTTTGTATCATGAATAATAAACCCTCTCAATATTCTTCATGTTTTTGCTGGACATAAAGACACAGTTTAAAGCCTTTTTGCTGTCTGTGGCTGAAGACATTTTTTTTAATACTGCTTGCTCGGTGACTGGTGTCCCATTGTACAGCAGGGCTGTGAACTATGATTTATCATCCCAGGTACTGCCTTTGCACAGCAAATAGAAATAACTGAGTTTCATTACATTGATGAGGGACTGCAGAGATGCATATGCATGCATGGCCTCCTTTTGTATGCACAACCTCCCTTTTAAAGAGAGGAGACATACATGTTGCCAGATCTGCTAAAACTATAGAAAGGGCAACTGGCACAGCCAGCATCAGACTGAAAGTCCCATGTCCTCAGTCTTTACTTTAACAACTAGAATATAATAGAATCATAGAATCATAGAATCATAGAATAGTTTGGGTTGGAAGGGACCTTTAGAGGTCATCTAGTCCAACCCCCCTGCAGTGAGCAGGGACAGCTTCAACTAGACCAGGTTGCTCAGAGCCCTGTCCAACCTGACCTTGAATGTTTCTAGGGATGGGACATCTACGACCTCTATGGNTGCAAGAACAGTGCCACCAATCATAATAAATGAACTGTCTCACTCAGCTTAAAGATGCTGTTGGATTTTCTCTC
Organism: Anhinga rufa; assembly: GCA_013400875.1. NCBI lineage: Eukaryota > Metazoa > Chordata > Aves > Suliformes > Anhingidae > Anhinga > Anhinga rufa. Next base: position 52,153 of record VZTV01097804.1, on the reverse strand, counting down.
CATTGCCATTGAGGACAGAAGGAAAACAGGAAGGCCTGGAGCCTGGAGAGGCACAGAGGCAGCAAGAAGAATATGTCTCTCTCCTAGAGGTATATGAGAAGTGTAAATTACACCTTTTCAGTTTATTAAGTACTAATTAAGGGTTGCAAGCCTGGCATTCTTCTACCAGATGTGTGGTGCCAGGGAAGCAGCCACCCATGCGTTCAGAGGTTGATTGCTATCCTGTGATTATACAGAATCCAAGCATGGCTTTTTCTTTTTTGGGTATTGCTGTCATTTGAATAATAGATCATCAGCATGCCTCGCTGCGGCGATCCATTATTCACAAGCGGTTATCATCCAAGAAAGATGTGTGACGGCTTCAGAGAGCTCATGTGATGCTCAGGCAGCATGCCTGTGTGTTGGGAGCCTCACGAAGGTCTGACTGACCTCAGGAGAAGGAAGAAAGGGTCCCTGGCCATTCCCAAGAAGCAGTGGAAATGAACTGATCCCTGGTATGTTTAGGCAGGATATTCTTGACTCTGAACGGAGCCATCACCACTGGATATACTATAAATCTTGATGCAGCTCCAGGTGAAAAATGCATGTTCCCTGAAACCCTTCTCAGTGAGGAAGGTTTCTTCTGCAGAAGGTTTCTTACGATTTTCTTCTGCAGAGAAGCAGTGAGCTACAGCACATCTGCAACCTGGCTGCCACCAAGTCTCTCACTGCTATCAAAGCAAGGCAGGGATTAAGGAAGGGACCACAAGAGGACAGCGAGGTAGCTTGTAGGTGGTACAGGGAGTGTCCTCCAAGCAGGGAAGTATGTGTGAAGGACCTGGTTTGAAAATCGGTGACAGGGGCCAAGTGATCAATTAGTGATCATGGGCCAAGATGAAGCAGAAGGTCCCCTTCTGATACCTAATGAGAGAGGAAAGTTTGTCAGGGGGTGGGGAAGAGTAGAGGTAAGGAAGGGGAATAACCACTGAGGAGCTGCACCAGCGAGGACAAGCACCCTGGGCTGGGGAAGAGGCAGGGAAGGGGGGATGCTGCTGAGGAGACTGGCAGGGAGAGTGCTCTCTGCAGTCCTGCTCTGCCTGGGTATCATACTGGGTTTGCTGAAACCCAAGAGGAGCACGCTATGGAGACTGAGATTTGGGATGATAAGAACTCAAACAGGAGTTTCATCTAAGAGTCCAGCTTAGCCACCTGGACCCAATCTAATCTTGCACTAAAATGTTTTCCTCCCATACTCCAGCCAGAAGAAAACAATAGTAACATAGCCAAAGACTTTTTAGTGGCAGTGGAGCAAATCTGAGTTCAAGGGTGGCTAATTGGGCCATGCACCATATGATCTGCAAGCTTCAGCTGCAGAAGCTGACTTACGCTTGGCTGTTCTCACTGAGTCTTGCTTTGTGCGGTTGCTTTGTGTTGCTCTACAAAGGCAGCTCAGTTTAAACAATATTTTACCCATACTCTGTGGATGTTTACAGTGAGCATCTCCTAGACAGGGAAAGAAGCGTGAGGAAGGTTCCTGCTAAATCCAATACCAGCTAAACCCCAGCTATCTGAGCATCTTCAGCATAATTCCCAATAATCCACCTGATTGAACTACAGATAAATAGAAGAAGGGTTAGGCTTCTTTCAATGTTTTAAATATTTTGCTTTCCCTCCCTTGAGTTGCATTAACAAATGGTAAAATTATTCCTTCTTTTGTGACTTATGGCAACTGTTGTATGACAGATTTTTCAGTTTACTGGCAAAACCATTCAAGAAAATGCAGGAACCCACCCCCAACCCCCATCCATTTTTAAGATGTTTCAAACGGTTTTCCCGTTCTTACAAAGACGAAAGCATTTGAAAAAAAAAAGTTTGAGGACAATGAAATTGACTCATAGGTTTATGCTTGCATAATAACAGAAGAAGAATGCTTAGGCTGAAAAGCTTAATGACAGTTAATTTAGGAACATTATTTAGACAACGTGTAAGGTAGTATTTAGAGAAAAAAGAAGATGGAAGTTTTCAGAAAAGGTATGTTCTGGGAAAATAAGACTACGAAATGTGAAACCTCAGTGTGCACTTCCCTTAACAGTTGAACTGCAAAAATACATCTCACTGACATTGCAGACCCCAAGGTAATGACTGCATACCTCTATATTAGCTTTATAATTAACCAAGTGATAGTGGTGGACATCATCATAAAGCTGTTCTTTGGGCTGACTACATCTAAGCTGGTGTGTATAAAATGGTATCATGTGGCATGAATAAGGGAGGGTAGAATTTCAGAGACATCCCTCCCCAGGTGGCATTCCTTAATATTACAATCACTTTGTTTAATTATGCAAATGCTACCTGAGAGTATTAACGGAAAAGCTGCAATCTCTAATTGCATGGACCTCCTTGTCTGTATTCCGGATATATCCAACTGTCTGCTGTAATGCTTTTAAGGCTATTTGCTGTAGCAGTAACGTTGTGCTAATTGTATTCTGCACACAGGAATTAGAATCTTGCTAATTTTGAAAGAGACTACCCCATTTTTGGTAATCATAGTTTGAACTAACTAGTACATAATTAGTCCATAGATAAGTATTTAATCAAACATTAGTTCTAACAGTTTTTAAAAATCAAAAAGAAATTATAATTTTTGAAGCAAAAATTAATTTTGAATTAAATAACTAGAAAGATTTCCTTTAAAATGCATGGAAACAAAAGTGAAAATTTTCACTTTTAAATAGTAGGAATTAAATAAACCTGTGGACCAAACACAATTTTTTCATAAATTTTCATTCAAAATATATTTCCCACCTCAGTTTATAAAAAAGCAACCAAATAAATAATGTCAAGGCAACAAACCCCAATCCTACATTATTATTAAGATGCTAGATAGAATAATATTGAGTAAGTATAAAGAACCCCACACATTGTAAAAACTGCCTTTGCATCTCACATCTGGGGGGCAGATGGCTTACCTGGCATTCAAAATATAAGCAATATCAATTTAAGCCTTCATTATTTTGAGGTGTTTATGTGGAGGGTTTGGTCTAAACCCACCACCCACCAGCACATAAGCCAGAACTTAAAAAAGGTTTGCTCATCTGAATTAAAACAGGGAGAAAGTCCTGTACTTTGATCTCTAACTCCATATTTTTTTTAAAGACTCCTCTTGTAATGAAAGATGCCTGCATAGATGATCTTTTTGTCTGACTTATCAATATAGCATGGGATACAGAAACAAATGACACCATCTTTAACAGATTTTTGCAACCGGGTGATTATAAATTTACCTTATCCAAGCGATTTACCTCTGGGATAGTGTTTGAATTTCCACTACCATTTTGCAGCTTGCATCAGGAGGAGAGAAGGAAGAATGTGATTAGGAGAAAGCCCAAGCAAAGCTGCTGATGGCAGCAAAGGCGGATGGAGAAATTTGTGTTACATGGCAGTGAACCAGCCCTTCAGCAAGAAAGGGGATTAATTATTGCATACACGTACACAGTGACTAATGGCAGATAATTTGGAATGAAGATGAATTGTTTCCTTAATATGTCATGTTTGCTGCCCACAGGCTGCCTGCCTGGCTTCCACAGTCCTGTCAGAGCTTTGCCAAACAGCCTCTTAGGACCTCTTAGGAAAAACTGAGGAACTATCCCTTCATGTGCCCTTTATGGTCAGTTCCAAATATCTTAGCTTAAACTATGTCCATAGTGTCAAACTATGTCCATATGTCCATTATGCCCAACTTAGCATCTAGCTAAGACTGTCTGTCCCTGAGGCTGTCCCATACTATGAAGCTCTCTGTTTCCCTGGGCAGAAAGCTTTCAAATTGGAAGGACCTGGGAAAATTGAAAAGCTGGCCAATAAACAAGAAAGATCATTTATATAGAAGCTCAGTATTCATTCTTTAAGGATCGTTTTTCTTTAAGATGACTGCAATTTAGTGAAGCTGTCATTCCGAAACATCTGCCTCCACCTCGGCAGGGCCCCTGCCTGAGCCTGCTGAGTGGTGCGTGGCATCAGGGAGGCAACTTTCAGACTCAAATTCGTCACAATTAATGCTAAAAATGACTCATCTGCAGAACCTTGCTTTCCCCACTGACTTGCATCAGCCCTGCACTTACAGGTTTCCTCTAACTCCAGTGAAACTACTCACCGTCTATATGGTGATCTTGGAGGAAAGGAGTATCAGGACATGCCTCTATCCTACAAAAACACTCTCATCCTGGAGCCAGCGACATCTGCTATGGCTTAAATTTTCCTTACAGGACTAGGAGCTGGTTTTTAGAAAAATGAGGAATCTCCTCAAAGGAATGTCAGAGCCTGGAGTCTCGACCAGACAGATCACTAGCTAGCGTTAAAAGTACAACAGCAAGGAAGTTGAAGTATACATTCCATAAGCTTAAGCACTTGGAAACTTTTCATTATTTTTTAAACAAAGTTCCTCACAGTCTGGATGCCTTGGGGATTTCTGATATTTTCAGGATCATTCAGGTCTCTGCGGGCAGTTGACCAAACTTCGCCCAGGTCTTTATTAATTGATGCTTACAAGTGACACTTTGGTCCTGGCAGCATAATTCCCCAGGAACATTTGGATGCATCACAAAAATGATCAAGAACTGCATCCTTGCCTGTAACCCCATTCGAAAGACTAAGTAGTTAATGGACGTGTGGCCTGGATTATCCTGTTCCTTTCAGAGCTGGTTCTTGCAGTTGAGGAATGGCTTGGTGGAAGATTGCTTCTATTCTCAGTTCAGGTGTTGTATCTACATTAGTTCTTGCCACCTATTTGCCTGTCATAAGCACCGCATTAATTTTCACAGCACAGGATTTGAAATCCTACTCTTGCACTGAAAATATAAGTGCCAAAGAAAAATAAGAAGAAGCAGCAAAGATGGCAGGAACTTAGAGGGATAAATCCTCCTAAGCACTGGTACTATTTTATATGTCCTTGGTGAGCCAGTAATTCATTGTTTCACTGGACTACAGAGATGTATGAAGAATGACTAAATTAATGCACATGATATCCACCAAAATAGGAATTTTCATGAATTTCATATATTAATCCCTCTGATCTAATAGCACAGTTGCAGAATGTAATTAGCAGCTCTGTCAGCAGGAGTCTACATTTGTCAAATCATCTTTACATCAAAATTGGCTTTACGTGCCTATCTTGTATAATCATGGAGGCAAAGTTCTTGCATACTTTCAAACAACAAATACAGCTTTCCAGTAAAGGTGATTCTACTGACTTTTTTTGATGTGCTCCAAGAGTTAAGGTGATACAGAGCACCTAGTTAAAGTGATATGACCATCTGGCCCTAAGCACTATGTAGTGCTCTCGATGGCCTAGGTAAGATGGAAGAGAGTGAAAGCACATTGATGTAATTGTGATGCAAATAGCTCCTTAGCCCAAATTATTATGGGTCTCCTCACAAGAGCTATGACAGAAAAATGTAAGGATAAGGAGATTAGAACAAGAAAAGAGGCATGTAGCAGTAAAGAGATCAGTAATCTATAGTTCTTAGTATTTAATAGGTGCACAAAAGATTATTTTAATTTTAAGCAATGACTGGACAGATCATTGATAAGGACTGGTTATAGTTATGACTTCTTGAGAATTAAGACTTATAAATTGAAGCTTCTAACTGTGCTACTTGCAGAGCTATTTGATCTGTATCCAAATATACTGCTGCTGCAGTAAGACATGGCCTTTCAATGTAGTGAGTGGTTTGATAGCTTTACTAAGTCTAATGTTGCAACAAAGTTACTGCTTTTTAGTGTCATTTGTTACTTATGATTATTAATGAATCTCATACATAAGGCTGTCTATACTTAGGCATGAGCATTCTTACTAGTCCTCATCGAACAACATTATAAACCTTTCCCTTGTAGTGGTAAAGATATGTTACTTTGACATGTAATTTAATTAACACTTTAAGTAATGTGAGGTTTTCTGCTGAATGAATTTAGATGCCTGTCTTATGGTTTAATATCATACACATACAGTGCTAAATTCTGCTCTTGGGTTTATAACTTCAAGCTTGCTGGCACTTACTGCATATTGCTGAAATGAGGCATCTAATTGAGGCAGGTATTCAACCTGATTTCCTTTCCAGTCAATGGACAGATTTCAGTGGACTAATTAGCCAACTGGAAGATGCGTATGCCCCTTATTGATGACAGAGCACACCCAGCATGCCCAGACCCTGAAATAGGTGAGATGAATCTGGGCCATTGACCTAAGATGTCCTTATATGGCTTAAGGTAGACCTCAGCCCTTAATATTTTGAACTGTTCACTTGCAGAATATTCATATATGCAACAAATTAACTCACTGAATATTCAGTAAAACTGTCAATCAGAAACCCACAACAGACTGACTTATGAATGGATAAGAAAAGAAACGTTCTCTTAGAAGGAAGAGGCATAAACCCAGCTGATGCGGAAGGACAGAGCAATACTTCTCCTAATATGGACTTCCAGCATCTGGCAATATTTGCATTATTCTTGGAGCTGCTCCTGACCATGACATATCGGGTTACTTGCAGCAGCTGGAATCAACTAGTATACAATGGTATGCTAACCAGCATTTAAAACACCATATATGTCAGCTAGTATTATGAAATAAGTTTTACAGCAGGAACTACTGCATTCGTTTCCTGTAGTATTGAAGTTCTATTTCAATCACTAGCAGAATGGACCTGATCAGATACTGTCTTTGCACTGACTGGACTTTGATCCTGGAAACTCCCTGCAACAACATAGTACACCAAGGAGACACCAAGAAGACAAATTTTTGTACATTAATAAGAGCAGAGAAACTATTCAATTTATTAACGGTTCCAGGAAATTCTCGATGATAATAATAAGCCTCCATACATGAAGTTGAAAAATAATTCTGTGCATGAGCTTTCTCTCCTTTTTTAAAGAGAGACTTGTGAGAAGAAACTCATGGGACCTGAGGTAGTTTCTTCCAACAGGAAAAAAGCAACATAGAGCAACCCAGAGATTAAAACTCAGAAAAGGAAAGCATATATTTGTTTTCTGGTTTACAATGTTGATGTAAAGAAGTAGAACTGTTTGACTGAATATGAGGAGAAACTTCTATCCTGTGCGGGTGCCAGAGCAGTGGCACAGGCTGCCCAGAGAGGCTGTGGAGTCTCCTTCCCTGGAGACATTCAAAACCCACCTGGACGTGGTCCTGTGCCCCCTGCTCCCAACCCTTACCGTTCTGTGATTCTGTGACATGTGTGATCTGTACATTGTCTGAGCTAGTCTAGGATAGGCTTTGCCTTATCCATTTTGAAGTTGCCAACAAGATGCTGGAAACCATACCTCTTTCCTCAGCCTCCGGCTGCTCCTGTAACTCTGCTCCCAGAGTCCCTCTCCCTGAGCCCAGGCACCTGGCTCCCTACCTCTGCATCCACCCTGCTCTTGGGCAGGTCTCGTGGTCCTTGTGCCAGGGACATTTTCATCACAGGCTCATCATGGAGGGAATGGGGAATTCCGTACCTCCTCTTTAAGGCAAACCTCAGCAAAACAGGCTGCGGGCAGACTGCCAGGGCAGCCTATTTTGTACTCTTAACAGAGGGTTTATTGCTGAGCAAAGTTGGTTGTCAGTACCACAACCTTCATGAGGACAAAATTTCATTTGAAAAAGGAAGTATGAGTGTTTAAGTCAAACCAAAGGCTTACAGAGACAACCTCTCAGGCTTGGACACAACTCTCACTAGTGCTTTATGCTGTCCTGCAGAAGTCAGTGAGCCTGGCATCCCCCATTCATTAATACGAGATATGTTGAATATATGTTGAAGCCTGGAGGAGCATAAAAAGAGCTTCTAGAGAAACTCAAATGGAAGAGGGAGGTTCACAGTATGTGGAAAAAGGAACTGGTCACTTGGGAGGAATATAGGAATGTTGTCAGGGTATGCAGAGATGCAATGAGGAAGGTGACCTCATGCAACCTCATGAAATTCAACAAAAGCAAGTGCAAGGTCCTGCACCTGGGGAGGAACAACCCCAGGCACCCATCCCACCGCAGTACAGGTTGGGGGCTGACCTGCTGAAAAGTGGCTCTGCTAAGAAGGCCCTGGGAGTGCTGGTGGACAGCAAGTGACCCTGAGCCAGCACTGTGCCCTTGTGGCCAAGAAGGCCAATGGTATCCTGGGCTGCATTAAAAGGAGTGTGGCCAGCAGGTCGAGGGAGGTCATCCTGCCCCTCTACTCTGCCCTGGTGAGGCCACATTTGGAGTACTGTGTCCAGTTCTGGGACCCCCAGTTTAAGAAGGACAGGGAGCTGCTGGAGCAAGTCTAGAGGAGAGCCACCAAGATGATCAGGGGACTGGAGCATCTCCCTTATAAGGAAAGGCTGAGAGACCTGGGTTTATTCAGCCTGGAGAAAAGACTGTGGGGGGATCTCATCAATACTTATAAGTATCTGAAGGGCGTATGCCAAGAGGATGGGACTGGACTCTTTTCAGTGGCACCCAATGACAGGACAAGGGGCAACGGGCACAAGCTGGAACACAGGAAGTTCCACCTAAACATGAGGAAAAACTTCTTTCCTGTGAGGGTGCCAGAGCAGTGGCACAGGCTGCCCAGAAAGGCTGTGGAGTCTCCTTCCCTGGAGACATTCAAACCCCGCCTGGACGCGGTCCTGTGCCCCCTGCTCTAGGTGTGCCTGCTCACGCAGGGGGGTTGGACAAGATGATCTCTGGAGCTCCCTTCCAAGCCCTATTGTTCTGTGATTCTGTGATTCTGTGAACTTCAGCCTTGTCCAGGCATGTCTACGGGCTGGAGACGGGCTAACCCAGCCACATGACAGAAAGTTCATGATTACAGCCCAGCTGCGGGAACACAGGCATTACCTGATCCAATAGAAACTGGAAGTAGCCCAGAGAAACAATACGTGATCAGACCTAAGCACCGCTGGTGTGGAGTTAACTTGTTAATACTTTTTGAGCACAGTTGAGTGTGCTATACAGGACACATGCTGGTGCCCAGTGTGGTTTTGATCTGGCTCCAGGAACCTGACAAACACCCTTATTGCATGGCCCAGCCACAGCCTGAAGTTTGCTTGCACAGGTTGTACATCCCACTTCCCAAAGAGCTGTCGGGCAGCTTGGAGAGAGAGAGAGGCCAAAGTGTAGGAACACCAAACAATCTCAAAAATGGTTACACTTCAAATCTGCTTGATGTTCCTGCTGCCAGTAATATAAATGTAGCAGCATTATTATTATTTTAGGGCAGGCTATTTTAAGACAGACAGACTAACAGAGTTGGATTTCAACATTTATTTAGATTCTTAGTTTTGCCATTGCATATGTTAGCTCTTGTTTTTTGTCAAAATGACTCGACTAGAACTAATGTGTAGCACATATTCCCTAGGGAGGGATGCCAAGCTGAACTGTGAAATACACTTGTCATTTCATGCTCTTCTACTGTTACTTGGGGTGTATTTGGTCATGCCAGCCCGGCTCAAGCTCTTCCAAAACAAATTAATCAGATGGAGTCTGTGGTCCTCCACAATTTTTAAGAGCCAGGCTGCAGAGATGTCAATCTGGGTAAAGAAAACGAGTGATCACCTGTTCAAAGACTTGTGTCTAACTTCTTTCAGCTCACTCCTTGGTAAAATAGGGGAACTTAGGCTCCTTGCTTAAATGATTTAAAGTCCATGGACAAAAGTACCAGAGAACAAGGTTTAGGTGTTATAAGACTTAGCTCGCAATAGTTTTCTTCCTTCCAAGTGATATTGCTGTGCCTCCCCATGTAGATTGCCATCATTATTTTGTTCTTCAATACTTGCTTGCATTTGGCATGTTTTTCACTTTATCTGAGAGTAGAAAAGACATTACAGTGGCTTCTCTACAAGGACATTACTAATTTATACTCCCTGAGAATGAGACCCCTTTTGTCACTTATCCTCATCCCCACATACAGGACTTTCTTAGGATATGTAATGTGATCTCCCATTAGTCTTTTCTTGTGGCCTGAATCTTCCCTCTTTCATGCCCTCTCTTGTTTTTAAACACTGTGGAGATTGTCTGAAGCCAGCAGCAAGCTACAAAAGTTTTTCACTGCTAGCATTTCTTCTTCAAAGAAGCCTTGCTATGGCCACCCAGCCTCTGCTGGCAGAGAAAGCCTTTGAAATGCATGAGGCTCCACAGCATGGTCACAGCAACGATGAGCATAAAAAAAAAAAAAAAAAAAGAGCTGTTTGCTTAAACTGTTGGTAATGACCATATAATTAAAGAGATGAGAAGGTCTGGAGTTTGTTTGTCTTTTAGAGGAAGGTTACCCACACACTGGCTGCTGTTCTACTACAGGTTGGGCCAACTATAGCCCTGCCACCACTCACCCAGTGACTGCCTTGTTATTGCTGCCCAGATGGATTTGGCTCTTGTGCCTTGGCACAGCCTCCGTATGTTCCTGCTAACCTGTGACTGTCTACTGCAGAGTAAATGTGAGGTTACCCAGACGGTGCGAAACCTCCCAGAGCAACCGCAGGATGTCTGGGCTGGCAGGCTGCCCACTGACCTTAGAGTCTGACAGCAACAAGACAAACCAAGAGGTGTTTTGGCCCTGGCCCCATGGAGGTTGCCATCGTTCAGTGAAGCAGGTAAAAGCTAAAAATACCCCCTGGAAGCCATAGGATGAACCCAGAGTGGGGAGGCCAAGAGCCCTGTTGTCTGGGCAAGCTCCTGGGCAAGCACTTCAGCTTCTTGAACCAGTGTCCTGCCAGTGGCTGTCCCACTCTGTGCAAGGGCAGTCAAGTGCCGGCAATGAGGGACCGTGGCAAGACATGTTGTTAAAACACATATTTTGTTTGAGGATGAGCCTTCAGCTGCAGGACCCATCAGCAAAACCCATCTGGGAGGTGAGAGATCACCACAGCCTCTTGCCAACAACAGTCCAGGGATAAGTAATTTCCAACAAAGTAATGCAAATAGAGCAAAGAAATGAGTCAATCTGCTTCATCCTATCTGTAAGCACACAAAATTTCTCAGTTACTCTGTCAGGTAATCCTGTTCTGGATAGAATTATTTTTGTTAGCCCCTTCAGTAAAGCAGCATTAACTAAAATGAGAGGGTATTATATTCAATCTATCAAGCTAATCTGCTTGATAGCGATAGATAATGCGATAATCTTGGAAAGACAATTTGTGGGAGATCTCTAGGAAGCTGGGTTTTACTTTTTCTCTTCTTTTGCCCTTTTTGGGAGAGTTCTAGGATAAATATGTGAAACATCCAAGTACTGAGAAGTTATTGGAATAAAAAAGGATTAGTATACAGCAATAAAACTCCATCTGTGGAATAACAAAGAACTTCACGGTTGCAAAATAAGCATTTTGCTACTGTTGTGGAAATGCTTTTTTTTATACTCTGCATTTCAGAATGCAGTCAGGAAAGATTAGACAAATGTGCTAATAAGAGAGGAGAATATGGGAGAAAAAAGTGATGTGGATTAAACATGCTCTTGCTTGCTCCTTCAGGTTAGCCTCTCCACAGCATCTGCTCTGCTCTGTCATACCTGAAAACCTTGTCAATAAAGAAAGCAAAGCTTAGATTTGGAGGGTTCGAGTTTTTTAACTTCATGGAGTTGGATCAGGCCCAGAGGATCACAGGGCACAAAATGGTCTGTAACAAAAAACAAAGGTGTTTTGAGTTGAATGAAATCTGGAGAGAACCACTTTCATGACAAAATGAACCGCAGGGATGCAGATACATCGTTCGATCAGGCTTTGCCACAGGCAGGTAAATACTACGATTCACTTGGCAAAGTGAATCTCAAGTGATCTCTTGGGTATGCTCCTCTTATACTTTCAGAAATCTGCAGCTATGGGTAGATTTCCTCTCACTTAAGCTTTTCAGGATGAGAAATATGCAATAGTTTACACTTGCAGCTCAGGATGATGGGGAGCAACCCAGGCCTCCGAGGGTGGTTCAGCCCCAGTGCTGTAGAGCATTTCCATCTTCCTGGACATGTCCATTTCCCCACTCCCCATGAAGGAACCTCAGACAACCAGTTTAATCTCAGATCCCAGCTTTTGGAGGGCTAGAAATGGCCTGGCTGAATCAATCCTTCCAGAAATAACTGAAAGTGGGATCCATCTCACCCTGCTTTAGTGACCTAAAAATTAGGTATCCAGTCTAAGGCAGATGAGTCCCTCTTCTAGCCAATGCAATGAAGTAAACGCCTTCAGAGGTCAATTTATCTGATGTGACTAGGTAAGACAAATTACCCTCTGGTGGCACCTGTTCCTCTCCAGAAGAGAAGAAGGAAGTCTAGGGTGAGTAGCAGATGCTCTGCCTTGTCAGATCCTCATAGTCTTGCGGAGGCATGGGGATTTCCTCATTACGGCAGAGCTCCATACCTGTGCTGCTGCAGAACACCACTGACCACATATGCAGAAAGCCACTTTGGTAATGTTGTGCTTTAGTCAGACCACTTAATCTAATGTATTCCTATTCAAAGGAACGTTTCCACTGTAATACACTGAGTACTGTATGTAATGGGTTCAAAAAGCCTGTCTGTGCTGTACTCACCTTGGACATTCAATGATAGTATAGCTGCAGGTGCTCTATACATGTAGCCTATAGCGTTCATGAATCTGAGTAGACAGATGTGTGAAAATACTTATATTTTATTCACCAGTGGTATCTGGAACTTGTTGAAATTTTTATTTTCATTAAACATGCAAGAACACTATGTACTGTGGTGTGATTTGAATGCATAATTTGGAGGGAAAATTATTTTTTTATATTCTATAAGGGTTGTTTGCTGCCATTCCTGCCTAGAGTTTATTAAATTAAATTTCTTTGTAAAACCAGCCACATCTAAAGTGAGGATGCAACACTGCATTTACGGATTTTTTTTTCCCAAAAGCAATACTAATCATATACTTACAAAACTTTTTTAAAGACTTTTGTCAGCCTTTATGAACCAGCTAAAATCTATGTTTTTAACAAAAAGAGTCTACAAAGAATAAAATGTTGACAAGTAATTCCTTGTATAATGTATTCAGTGGGTCAGAGTAATTATAATAAGTGTGTACTGTCTGCCCAGATCTTTGCAGACAAAATCCCTGAGTCACAGCTGCCTTTACGATCTCAAAGGTTATTTATTTTGTTGGATCCCACACTCTCAGTCTCCCCACTCATCCCAACTCCATCACTGCTCCACCACTTTCTTCTGCAAGGAAATTTCCTAGGCCTGTATTAATTTTGATATAATCCCATCAGCTGCACTCAATTGCATACTGCTCCAGTCACCCCAAAAAGCCAGTTCTCCTGTACAGGAGTTTTAACAGGTCACTTCTTAGTGAAATTTACTTTAAGATGAGTATGCTCACCATGGAGAGAGCAGATTATGAATATTAATATCTCAGTATATAATTGCAGTGTTTAGTGTGAAATTCAAAATGCAGATACAGATATGCACCATAAAGCTCTTGTTTCCACAAAGTCCACTGAAGTAGAAAATAATTTTGAAGCTAAGCAAGGCATGCTCAAATAAAATCCCTTGACTGATAGTCTGGATTTTTAAACTTGCCTAAGTTTTATGCGACTTAGTCAAGTAATTTTCTACAGTTTACAAAATACTAACAACAACACAGCCAAAAAATGTAATCGTGTTTTGAAGATATGCATATTTTAGTCTAACTCTTTCTTTGCTTTTAACAAGCTTTTGTGTATCTGAGTGAGAAGCTTTCACCAATATTCTATGATTTTTTTAATCTGGTATTTCAAGGGTTTTTTAATTTGTCAAGACAATATGTCACTATATGTCATATCTGTTACAATGCATTAACATTTGTGCGTATTTTATTTTGTTTGTGGGATGAACTACTTTCTCTAAACTGCATGGCAACAGCAGAATCACTACTGTTCTGGTGAAACACTTCAACAAATTTAAGAAGGGGTTGGTTAAATTTTTATTTACCAGATTTTTATTGGAAAAAAAATGGGAACTAAAGTGGAGAGGAAGGGAGAAAAACCTCTATTTTCTTTCTTTTTCCCTTTTAAAAAGACAGAAAAGGACAAAATAAAGTGAAAAAGCCAGGGAATGTGTTAAGCCAAAGAGCTTAGCTATATACTCTTTGCTGGAAATGCTGTGTGTATTATCATGAATTGCTTGTAATGTTAATTTTTACAAACTTTAATAGAAAAAAAAAGTCCTGACTGATGTGCAGAGCTGGAGGAGAGTTGGAGAGCTTGGCTTCATCTGTGCCATGCCGGTGCTGAACCATGGAGTGCCTGCCTCTATTTCAGGACCAGGGAGGATGTCCTGGGCTGGACGTGGATGGGCATTTTGTCCCAGGACTCAGGATGGGATGGTGGTGCCTCCTCCTCACCACACGTACCTGGACCTGGTGGGGTCAGGCAGCAGTGAGTGGGGAAGGCATCACCCATAATTTCATCTCGTGTCCTCCCAGGATGTCACGCCACCGCTCAGTCAGCCGTGCTCCGTGTTCTCACTTGGCAAATGGACCCTTAAATCAAACATGACAGATGACATTTTCCATTTTCATACTTCTAAGCTCTGTTTCGTTTTTGCTGAACCTTCACTGATGCCCTGAATGTGGGCTCATCAAAGGTCTTTTGTGCTAGCACTGAGGTGTTGCCGCCAAACTCTGGTGCCTGTAGACTGCGTCAGGGATGGCCAAATTTAGCTGTGTTTATCTGGAGTGCTGCATGATGGGGGGTGTATATTTGTCAGTCCCATGCTGTAACATGTGCTGTCACAGCTTTAGCAAAGTGAGCATTTATTTTGTGGTGGTAACTTACATCAGGAGGTACTAGGAGAGATTCATGTGACGGGATGTAAAGTGCTGTTATGAGCTGGCTGGGCGCCTGAAATTATCTCACTAATGCTTCCCACTATAATGTGGTAATCATGGGGGACTGGGGTTATTTATAACCAAGTGGGTGGGGAATTGCAGAAATTGTTTTACACACACAGAGAAAGTACTCAGGCTGTTTCTGGTTTTGAGACTCCCAAGGAACATGAAAAAGAACTAATCATTTGGCCATAAACAATTAAGGACTGACAAATGAGTCGTTTTGAGGCAGTTGACGTGATTTAGAAGCTAGACGCAGTGGCCATGTGCTCTCAGACTTAGAACCGAGCTGGAGAACCCAAAACCAGCCCCGGTCTTGTCAGCTTGTACTTCCAACCTCATCTCCTTATACCACCAATGCACACCCCTCTTGGCTCCCTGCTGGGAGGGAACGCAGTGTGAATGGAGGCAGCGAGGCCACCTGGATGCCTGCTCAGCACAGATGCCTGCCGTAATTTGAACATGCCTGTAGCTACTGATATGACTGGAAGGCATATCATATAGGAGACAGGGGTGGCTGTGATGGGCAGCAGCAGCATCATTCCATTTCTGTGTGACCATATGTGCTCTCAGGCCGTTAGGAGGGACATCAAGCAAAAGGCAAGGACATGCTCTCTGTTTGCACCCTGTATACTCATACCATGTAATGGGTACTTGGTAATTTACCAATGGGTAATCGGTAGATCTGGTTCCCTAGCCCTGTATACTGTGAGAAGTCCATCTCAGCACACACGTGGCATCCCTGGTGGCTAGTGAAACACAGCGAGGGCCACTAGAGGGCTCAGAAATTGCTTACTGGGGAGATACCCAAATCCCAAGAATTTCCACGTGCTACAACTCAGTCATCACTGCAGCATGCACCTGTGTGATTTACCATGGTGTTTACCTCATTGACCACTACCAGGAGTAAATGACATCTGCAAAATATCTTCCTGTGGGTTTGACACATCAGTCTCTTTACTCAGCAATGCATCTCGGCATCATCAAGTCGTATTTGCAAGTGCAGGGCATTAATCATCACTGAAACTGAGTCTCCAGAAGTTGAAAGCAATTATTAAAGGAGTGAATGAATTCCAAATTGCCACCTACAGGGAATTTCCCGTTTTGGAAATGTTTTTACTTTCATCTTACTGAAAAAAAGAGGTAACAACATACTGAATACTTCAAAGGTAATTTAATAGGGAAACATGTCATAGATTCAGGTTATAGTGTGCACAGCTTATCTGTGTTTCTAGATTACTGAATAAAAAGGCAAGCTGTGGCTTATGTTGAAATTACTGATTCCTGCACTTTTTTTAAAGTAATATGTGAAAAGCTGGTCAGAAGCATTTTGGCTGAATTGTGTTCTGTCAGAAAACAGTTTAATTAAAATAAAGATTTTGTAGAAACGTTTCAATTTCAACAAAATATGAGATGAAATAAAAGTTTGACATAAGATTTCATCATGTCAGATTTTTATTTATGATGCTGATTACTAGCCCAGTGACTCCAACAGAACATCCTCCACTGAATTACTAATTGCTATAACATGTCTGCTTTTTCTGGGATAATTCCTGGGCCCTAATCTGCTAGGTTCTGACACATAATAATGTGAAGTAATAGACCCCTAAAACGCTAAAAATCTCTCACAAAAGCAAACTGCATAGCCTGATGTGCTTCTTTTTATTTTTACAATTTCTTAAGTTGTAAGTTTAAGGTACAAAGTTCACAGTTCATTTTCCCATAGTCAGCTATCCACCTACAAAAGAAGGCATTGGCTAGGCATCATCAAATCATTGCTTAGTTTTGCGGACAGGGTGCTTGTGCTCATTTTGATTTTAAACTTAATACAGTTTATTTTGTTTTCTAAAAGTAATTTTATAATGAAGATGGTACACAATTAAGGAATGTCAAGGAAACTAAGTTTACCAGCATAAGTAATGTGATCTAATATTGCTGCCCTTAAAATAAACAATGAGACGTGATGGCTTGCATTTCACTTCTTAGCATAAAGTGTAGGTAGGCATAATACTTTTATTAAATCAGTTGATACAGTTGAATTAAATGAACATGCTCTCAGACAAACAATTCTTGTCTCAGTCTAACAACATTATATCAAAAGTCAATGTTTCTAGCCTTGGGTTTTTGACACCTCTTTGTCAGAGCTGATGGAGATACTGTGTGCTCAAAAGTTTCTTTAGTTTTTGCAGATGGCCTAACAAAAATATTACCTCTTTCTACAAGTATTTGCTTGTTCTGGATTTTAGAACATCATGCTTACAACACTGCTATGACAGCTATTTGCTATAACATTAATTCTTTGTTGCTTGATGTAATTGGCTTTAAGTATTATTTAAAATATGTATTTTTGTGCATAACTGATTAATTTTGGTTCACTATTGTAAAATATTTATTTTAGTGTTTATATCCTCAAAGCAGTGTGCTGTGGAATTTTACTTTCTTAGACCTGGAAAGACTCTTCTTGCGTATGGCAGTCAGGGTTACAGCCCCTTACTGTCCACACCAGTGAATTACACTGTCCTTCCCATTATGAAACATTTCACTGAAGTGGCTTGATCTAAAAATCTATGGCATAATATAACTTACTGTCAGAGCATCAGTGCTGAAAAATCAGACTAAAATTCAGCACATGCCAGGATTTAATCCTGGTAGAAGGTGTCTACTGCATAGTTGCAAGTTACTGCACAACATCAGAACCTCATATCAGGAGTTCTATTCAGGCGATGATTATGGGACCCTGCTGTTAGTTCCCAAGATCAGAGACCTGCAGGAACCTAAGCACGGTGCAGAGAATAAACACAGCATGTTCACAGAGAGACACTCCTGTTAGAGAAAAGTTCTGCAATTTCTCTCAGGTTCTCTCCAGGTCAGCCAGCAAGGGCTGAAAAACGTCCCTGTCAACAAGTGACTTTCTTGTTGGTTTCAGGAGACTGAGACAGCTCCTACTGATGCCTCTCGGCATCCTGACGGGGCACTGATTCAACCATGACTCACAAGAAAATATGTCACATGAGTCACCAGAATTGCACCCCCAACACCTCTGCTCTAGTAGTTTAGGTGTCCCATCTGAGAGCTGACAGTGACCTTATCTTACTTGTGGTTCCTGGGGCCAGTGAAGGTAATGGATGTTATCACTGTGAGGCAAAAATACACTAGAAACCGTTCAGCTACTACTCTGGAGTTTGACATCTAAAGCCCATTTTTATTTTTTATAAGAATGGACAGCTGCCTAGGTTTTCAAGAAATGAAAAGCTAGGATAGCATTTACAGTACATTGGTGCCATTATCAGGATAACGACCACTCATACTTATGAACACTGTATTACTCTAGGCTATGGGTATCTAACTATGATCCATAGCTGGAGAAAAATTGGAAAATCATGTGTCATTTTCTTTCTAGTTGTTTTTTAATCTATTAAAAATATTACTACAGGGAAGAACCACTTATAAAGACACTGGACATGAAGAAGGTTGGGTCATCAAAGAAAACAGAAAGTGCCTGAAGGGAGCTGCTCCTAGATAATATCACCTTGAATAGGGGTGGACCTAAAGCAGTAAAAAAATCCCTCACTTTGTTTCCATTTCCTAAATAAGTATTTCTGACCTGGATAAAGGTTTTGAGTTTTAATGAAGCCAAATGCCTGTCTCTCTGGGTCTGGGCCAACACATGCGTTGTTCTCTATTAATATTGTCTTCACTGTAAGTCTGAAAAAGGAACAAAGGTTGCTGGGTGGTTTGGGGAGGGAAAGATATGTGCCCATAATGCAACCTTTGTCATACTCTGCTTAATTTAGAATAGGAAAAGAGGAAGAGAAATGGGGGGAAAAAAGGAGGCGGAACTTTTATTTGCATGAGTGCCTCATTATCTTGTCTGTTAGCAGGAGCAATACAATGTCATAGCAGATATTAAGGCAATATGTCTACTGGTAAATCAAACAAGGCAGGTAGGGACTTGAGCCCTGGGTCAGCCAGCCACACCACTCAATTATTGGTGTGGTTGCTGGTCCATGACACCTGATATTGTCTGAGAGATACCTGGGCATGGTGTCAGGGTAGCATGTCCCCAGCATACATGCTGGTAATGGTGAGCTGTGAGGGTACCGGTCGGCCTCAGAGGCAGGGAAAGGCTCCCTGGCCTGTCTTATTTAGCAGCATAGTTGCAGCTGGAGATGGTGCAAACAGAGAAGATGGCAAGCAGCAGGCGTGAAGAGGTGGACTTTTTTCTGTGGTCACAGGTCTGGGTGCTGTCCAACCCTTCTCAATCTCCTAGTCTTCAAGATTCCCTAACTGGTCCTTTGTGACCACTATACTCCAATATATCTTTCCAGAAGGTTTCTTTAGTACAAGGAAACACTTTAAAATTGTCCATTTAAATGTGGAATATCTTGTGTTTTTATACTGATTTAATCTGTTTTTCTGGAATAACCACACAACTCCCTTTCTTACTTTTTCACCACCTGAGAGCCAGGACTCTTATTTTCCATCCTGTGCTAATATTTTTAACAATCACCCCACCTTCTCTAGTCTGGCTACTCAGAAAACACAAGAAAATACAGCAGCACACCATCAAGACAAGCTTTTAGGCAAGATACTTGTCTAAAAGTTGGTATTTCTGGCAGTAAAATATCATAAAACCTTTTTTCTTTTGCATCTTTTACCAGAATTGGATCATATTCTCCTGTGCATCTTAAATGTCTTTGTTTGAAAAGGCACCAAGCCCATTAAGGGCACCTGAAAAATGAGAGCCTGCCATAAGGTGCCATGCGACCTTTGCCTTGTCACTTCAAACCCCATCCTCGGTGCCACAGAGCAATGACCGCTGATGTCTAAAAGATGGCTGGGGTCAAAGAACACGATCAGAAGTGCTGCTGTGCTGGCATCAGGCATCCTTGTGAAATTTAATAACCTCGTGTAATCAATGACATGCATTGTATAAGACAGAATTTGTGAAACATCAGCAGTTCAGCAATGTACTTTTATGAGACCTGTCATCAACCAACAAGCATATAAAGGCTTTTGATTTTCTAATTAAAAGGGTGAATTTATCTTGGTTCCCCATATGCTAAGTGAGGTTGATTAGTGAAAGATATAAGGGATCAAAACTTTAGCTGATTATAATTAAGGCTAAATTATTCATTGCAAATAAATTATCTAACAAGTTGGCCATTATCCTGCTCCTGAGCTGATCAAAAAAGAATCAAACATTTTCAATCCCATAACTATTTTGCAAGTTATTTCCTAGTTTTGACTATGTGGGACAAAAACATTTCAGAAGACAAACATGGACACTTATGTTGATTGCCCATCAATGTAAGATAGATAAGTCTGGAAAAGTTAGACGGTCTTAAAAGTTTTGCTGTATGTCTGAAAAAATATATAGGTACATCTTACGCACCATTCAGCACCACACTCTTATATATGCATTTTGTGTATCTTGCTAAAAGATATTTAGTTATAAAGAAACTTATTTTCAATTAGAAGAGGGGCACAACGAGGCATTTACTACTGTATTTTTATGTTTCTGCAGAGGTGGGCCTCAGCAGCTGCAGGTTGCAAAATGGTGGTCAAGACCTTATGGCCTTTTTCAGGTTTTTCATGCAGTGCAAGGCTATAACTACCCATTTTCCCTTTATAAAATCAGCTCTACGCCCAGTAATAGTGCCTTCTCTGCCTATACCATCTCAAAGCTTCCTGCTGCTTTCAAAGGATCAGCATAGCAGAAGCTTTCTGCATTTTCTGCTGGCAGGTACCTAAGAAAGCAGCCTGACATACCAGCTTGCTGTGGCACACCGTGGCGGCAACGGGCCTCGGTGTACCAGTGGGTTGTGGCCCTGGCTCTGCCGGCCACCACCTGCAGACCCAGAAATGGTGCCCTCCCAGCTGCTGCCCCGCTGCCCCTGCCTCCCTTTGAGGCTCAATATCTGCTGACCAGGTAACACTTCAGGAAAGAAACCCACGAGAGTGAACAAAGTCGTTTGTAACCCCCAAAACTCCTATTTGTTGTGGGATAACAGATATTCTGCTGATGCCTGTATGCTCAAACAGCCCCCTGCCCCAGCCACCCAAATACAGTGGTGCCTGTGATCTACATCCATGTCATTGGATGCTCACACCCATGTCATGGGATGCTCACCAAAACCCTTCCTAGTTTGGTGCACTGGTGAGTCATTAATCCTGGCACAAGCCCTCGCCGGTGGGCAGGGTGCCATGTGAACAGATGAAAAGCAGCGCAATCGTGCCAGGGATCTGGCCGACTTCACCTCAGGAGCAACAGCACTGGGGCTGGCGGCATTGCACCTGTGAGCTCTTAGTGCCAACGCGCTCAGCTAATGATTTTAGACTGAGGTTAATATCTGCTGGGCTGAATGGGTAGAGGAGCAAGTTTGTGTCACTGCAGGCCAGAAGGAGATTATCCTGAAAATTTTAAATAAGAATTTAGTGGCTGCATGTGAGAAGCTGTTGGACTGAATTTTTAAACAAGCAAAGAGAAAACAATTATTTGCAATGTTTGGGTGGGGGTTTTGTCTTTCGGGGGGTTTTCAGGCTGTTGGGTTTTTTGCATTTCAGGGTCATCAGACTAGAAATACTGTTTGAATTCTTCATACTAGAGGATGACTTGCATGACTGGTGTCTGAATTTTTATCAGGTTCTTGAACGTTTTTCTGCTTTCAAACCAAAACATCTACGTAAATGCATCTTTCAATAAAAAATAATAAAAAATATCATCCAGTTTGTTCATAATTAGAAGGATGTTTCAAGAAAGCAAAACCTTTTATCTACCTTTCAAACATTAACACCATGTTTCTAGCTGGTTAGGAGGGCTATTAGAGTTTGAAGCTGAGGTGCATAAAATGCATTTCCCAGGAAAGAAAGTGCGGTGTTATTGAGCAAGACTGCAGTATCTAGACCAAATCCTCCTGTCGTGGTTCTTTCAGACAGAGAAAGGTGTGAGCAGCAAAATGTCTATGTGAAAGAGCCATCTACAGTTGACTCAGTGTCTTCGGTCTTCTCTTCTATTCCAGTCTCCTTTTGCAAGAGGAAGGGAATAAGAGTGGCTAAATAGTGGCATAATTTGCAGAGAATCATGTTCCTCTAAGTATTGCATGTCCTGGGTTGCCAGAACTGTGTGTGTCTGTGTCTGTGTGTGTGTTTGTGTATGTGTAGCTACTAATAGTAACAGCAGCCTTTTGTCTAATCCAAGCAGTTTTTCAGCTACTTTCCTTCTCACTGCCAGGACGCAGCTTCACGTGTGACAATAAAGCATGACTGTAAGCACGGCCAAGGCTGAGGAGAGCCAGAGCCAGGCCGTATGACAGACAGCATGCTGGTGAGCCTGCTCTCCAGCCAATGTTACCTCCCACGGTGAAAGATTTCATGATGAATGGTCATGGTTGCCACATCCTTGGCCTTGGAGGTGATCCTGTGTGATGTATTGAGGTTGGAAAGAAGCAGTTGCAGCCCAGGCGGGGTTCCCAGATGCAAAAGCTTGTTTTGGCACAGTGGGGGATTGGTACAATCCCCGACGTATCTGAGTTCTCTGATGGCGCTGAAGAAATCTGTGTACAATCCCTTCCCTCTGAGCAGCAAAATAGCTAAAGGCTTGTAAGAATCCTGTCATGCAAAAGAGTAAAGAGGAGAGAAAGAAGTCATTAAGACTTCACACCAAGAAGAGAGAGGGGATGCTAGAGAGTGTGCTCTAGCTGGAAAGATCCTTATTGTCCCAGGGAGCTGGATGGAGGCAAGCATAGAGTGCAGAGCTATACTGAGCAGGGAACATGAAACAAATAAAAAAGCCCAAACAAGTATCCAGGCTATCCAAGTGCTTGCCAAAAGCTGAGACATTGAGAATAGTCCAACAGACAGAGGTTTTATGGGCAAGAAGGCCCTTTCCACTGATGGACCAAAGGGTGCTGAAGAAATTGTACTTCAAAGGTCAGAGGAAGAGAGAGAGAAAGGAAGAGTCCCTGATTAGATGAAGAGAGCAACCTAGAAGGGAATCCCCGAAGAAGGATGAGGATTACTGACCTAAATCCCAAAGAATGCTAAAATGCGGTAGGGAAATCAAGCAGAGATTTATATGCTAGATTTCATATGCTGCTTAAAATAAAATTCAGTTGAAGGAGTTTCATTCAGAATGAGGGTTTCCACAGGATTTGGATTCTGGGACAACACAAGCTAAACTAATAGTGTGTATTCAGTGGTTATCACTGGTCCAGAGATGTTCACCACAGTTGTACTGGAGCATCCCACATGTAGGTAGTGGATCATGATATGTATCTATAGACCTATACTATCTATGCCGATATATGGATCCAGGGAGTGAGCTGGAGGGACCAACGACAGAGGCAGTGCTGAACGTTACTCATCCCAGGAGAGGCTTGCAACCACGCAGGTCAGAGCTGGCACCCGGCATGGAGCCATGCAGCGAACGTCCAGCAGGGACTTCCGGTTTAGGTTATGACACAACCTGGGCATTTCATGCAAGATGAGCATTTTGTTTCAGAAGGCAGACATAAAATAATTAAATGCTGAATATATGATTTAGAAAGTATCAATGGATGAAAGATGTTCCTTTTATAAGATGTGAAGAGAAAATCACTGCAGATTTCTCCTTTGCAAAGGTAAACAGAAAGATACTCTTATATGCAAGCTCTAAGGAAAGTAGTAAGATATCTACAGTAGAAATTAAATAGGGAGGTAAATATCTCTGATATTTCTGTTGTCTTATGACATTTTTGTTCTTTTTGTGTGTGAAGCAAATTTCACTTCTCTGGTGATTTTGGTTTGGTATAGAAATAGTGTTTCAATACTTCCACCACTGACATACAGTAATCAGGGTATATCCCCTCTGGAAAAGTTTCCAGTGTAAAATAAACAAGTATTAGGACTTGAGAAGTAATTCTGTTGGCAGATGAGTGCCAATGCCAGCTATATCCAACAGACAGCAGAAATCAGAATATATTAAAAAATATTTTGTTTTTAGCTAATATATCCAGTCACTTGTTATATAAGAATTCAGGAGAGGGAATGATTGTATGAAAATTAGAACTGGGCATCTCCTTCTCTCAAGAAACTCCAAAGAAAAAGAAAGTCATGCGATATGTAGCGGCATGGATGACTAGTGAGCTTTTATTTTCATCCCAGGAGATGGGTTTAGAAAGTAGGATCCACAACTGCTCTGTTTCTCTCCAGAGAACTGTAACAGTACAGTATTCACACACACGACACACATGCATGTGACACAGCTCTTAAAACACAATTGTTAGTTATTTTCCTTGCTGTGGGTGGGTGAAGCCCCAGTGCTCATAAAATGTCTCTTATAAAGGAGAAGTGAAAGACTGTTTGCCCAGTTTAGAGAATACAAATGAGGAATTATTCTAAACTAATTCAATAGCTTTTCTTCTCCCTCAACAACCGTAAAATGTAAAATATTTGATAATACTGTAAACAAAAAAATTATTGCTTGCACTTTTCCAGATGAATTTGTACAAATTACTGCTACATTACACCACAGGGATTTTAACTATATGTTACAAATGATAAATTCTTTAATGCATTAGATATGATTAAACTTATGAAAACTATCAACGGTGAGATTAGAAACATATGTTTTAGCATTAGGGTTACTCCCTTCCCTCCAACATAATTTTTATCTAGCATCAGGAAGATCTTCTACTGAAAATACCATGAGGCCAAGACACAAAGTCACTTCACAATAGGCTTGAATTAAGATATTTTTTTCCTGATAAATAGTGAAAATTTGGTTGACATCATGCATCTCTTTATTTACAGTGGCAACAGACAGTGGAAAGAAAAGTTGAGGCTGGACACTTGGACAGAGCAACCATCTGGAGAAACACAGAGAGAACAGGCTGCTTCTGGCTGTTAGATCTGCCTGGGAAAAGGGCTCAAGCGATCTGCCCCAGGCTGCACTGGAAACCGATATCCCCTGCTCCACAGCAGCTGGCTGTCACACTGGGAACCTTCCAGGGCAGGTCCTGACCTAATGCATTGTACCCTGGGCTCAGTTAAACACAAGTCTTCTACAGGCAATTAGCAACTATAATAATGATAATATCAATAACATTGACACTTGTCTGCCTAACTTCTGCTTAAGAACATCTATGGGAATTGCAAGGGAGTATATAAAACTACTTCTGTAAATGTGAACTCATTCATGAGTAGTTAAGCCAGCAGCGGTTAATGCCTAGCAATCAGTGTTTCAGTTTCAGCTCAGACCTGGATGCTTTGGGCCATGAGTGTCCTACACTGTACTCCCTTTTATTGCTTTAGTGGTTCAACAACCAGAAGTGATGGCTACAGATATTGTTCTAATGGCTGATAGGACAGTAAAACCCCTATCTGCACCACAGCAGAGAGCAATGCCATCTCAAGTATCCCAAAGGCAATGAATAAAGACAGACTCACATGCTTCACCCAAGGGGAGGGGGAAAAGGCACAAAGACCAAACTTCCTAGTGCTTCGCCACGCAGCAGAGCAATGCACAGGCTGTGCTCCCAGGGTAGGTCCATTCGATGTTTTGCAGGCAGATGTGAGGCCTCTCCACAGCTCATCCTCCCTGAAAACAACGTAACTTTGTTAGCTGAGCACAGAGGCCTAATTATTAGGGCTGCCTGGGCTAAGCAGCTTTTTGTCAGTTTGCAATGTGACTAGTCACACTAAAAAAAAACCAACCCAAAATATGGCTCTCTACCCTTAGGCCACAATGCCATGACAGCTTATGCCAGATCTGTGCACTCCTGAGTCATGGCACACTCTGGTCCATCCAGGTAAGGGCTCGCTGACCCAGGCAGAGCTAGTTCATAGCTTTTCCTGATTTTATGTTGACTGCTGAAGGATGGACAATACATGGTCTAGCATGAAGCTAGGCTCTTGATTTGGCACAAAGCCTGCTGCTACAAAATTAATCCATTTACAATTTTTAAACAAATATGAACCAACAGAAGATGGGCCACAATTTTTAGAGTCAATATTGGGAACTCTGAAGTCATATTTATTTTCTGACCAAACCCTAAGTGGTCTCAGGGCTCAGAGCACCTTTTCACTGGATTAGCATGAGAAATATTCATAAAAGTTCTCAATAAAGCAACACTCAAGGCTGAGTGGGGAAGTTGGGAGAGGGTCAGAGTATACCCGGGCTTCTGAAGATGATGTCTCAGATTATCTTATATCTGTACACTTTTTAAAAAAAGCTCATACTTGGCAGCCTTCAGCAAGTATTTTACCTGGGTGCTGGTATGGATTGCTAACAAGGATGTGGAAACCACAAGTATACATCACAAAATCTTTTGCCATGCTAACAGTGCTAACAATCATTAAAATCTTGCTCAGGATATTCCATGTCTGAATATAAATCACTTGTGCTGTTTTTCTCCCTAGGGAACACTTTTCTTGAACTGGAAAGGCCAAGCTAACTGTAGGGTAAGCTAGTCCATCTGCAGTCCTAGTCAGCAGCTTTAGCCCTGCACTGAAGCTTGGGAGAAGAGACTATGACAAATCACTTCAGCTCTTTTTCATCATCTCCTCCATTTCTGCCTTGTCTGTTTTGACAATAAGCACTCAGGAAAGGACTGTCTCCAGCTATGTATTTATAACACTAGAACCTTGATCTCTGCAGCTTGTAACAGCTCTTTATGCTAGTGAATTTGAAATAAATTTGCCTACATACTAAAAAACAATATATAACTTAATCGGTATGAAAACAAGATGTTAGAACTGCTACTTACATTTTAAGAAGCTGTCGTGGTGTAACCCCAGCCAGCAACTAAGCACCACACAGCCACTTGGTCACTCTCTCCCAGTGGCATGGGGGAGAGAATCAGAAGGGTAAAAGTGAGAAAGCTCGTGGGTTGAGATGAAGGCAGTTTAATAGGCAAAGCAAAACAAAGAATTCGTTCCCTGCTTCCCATGGGCAGGCAGGTGTTCAGCCATCTCCAGGAAAGCAGGGCTCCATCACACTTAGCAGTTACTTGGGAAGACAAACATCACTCCGTACATGTCCCCCTTCCTCCTTCTTTCCCCAGCTTTATATGCTAAGCATGATGCCATATGGTCTGGAATACCCCTTTGGTCAGTTGGGGTCAGCTATCCCAGCTGTGTCCCCTCTCAGCTTCTTGTGCACCCCCAGCCCACTCGCTGGTGGGGTGGGGTGAGAAGCAGAAAAGGCCTTGACTCTGTGTAAGCACTGCTCAGCAGTAACTAAAACATCCCTGTGTTATCAACACTGTTTTCAGCACAAATCCCAAACATAGCCCCATACTAGCTACTTTGACGAAAATCAACCCTACCCCAGTCAAAACCAGCACAGAAACTAAAAACAATTTCACATTAAGAAATTGTTTTCCTGCAGATGATTTTTCCAGCCCTGAAAAAAGCACGGTCATACTGAAATTGATTTTAGAAATATACATTAGGATTACATAGTTTTATATCTAGGAGCTTCTTATTAAATTAAATCTTGCAATAAAGAGAATACTTCCCATTATCTTATGCCAACATAATATTTCACGACCAGATTTACCATATAGTGCATAAAAGAGAGACCTTCTTGCATACTTTCTGAACACAGGCCCTGAGCAGAAAATCGTTATATTTGTGCACAAACTTACTTTTTAGTAAACACCTTCTAAATACGCAGAACAAGTAGTATTCAGGCTTCCCATTTTGAGTAAACAGACTCCATAAGTCAGAATTTCTCCCAGCTAGTGCTAATCATCTGAGTGTCACACACCCCAAATACACCGGTCACCTGCAGCCAGCAGACACCCACCCTCGGGAGGTAATGGAAGGAGTAAAAATTCCCTTCTCTCTCTGTTGACTTGCAGGAAGACTGGATAGAGTTTAGACTAGGTGCCTCCTTTTCAGACAGGTATAGGTGGTGAGATGAATTGCATGCTTAGCTTTCAAATTCATCTGACTTAACATCAGAAGAATAATAAAACAAGTAAAACGTATTTGCGTATTTGAGATACATGACTCCTGCCAGTACGTGATACTGTATCATTTCAGAAACCACTGGGAATCAGTGTTACACCGTTGTTTAGTTATAAGGGGAAGTCCTTATATATATAAGGAGTATATATAAGTCCATATACTCCATGGACTTGCTGTGAATATAAGCTTGCTGGGACCGTATCTAGGAAAAAAAGAATTTAAAATGTGCGGGAATGTCTCGGTGGATCTACCTCTGTGCCCAGCCCAGGCACCACCTGCCACAGCTTCTGCATGAGAAAGTGCTGCAGAACTAGGGCTTTAAATGCTTTCCTTTGTAGCCATCACAACATGTAATGAAACAGGAAACATCCTGCATGTAGAAATCGTAATTGTAAGTTTTGAGCAATATGACCTGCATGTTTCAGGTCCTTGCTGAAATCTGTGGGGCTCCCCAACAGGCGCAGCAGTTTGTGCAGGAGCCACGGCAGGAGTGGGGTTAGTCTCTTGTACTAAAAAGAGTTGGCTGCTTATTGCAAGAATATTTAAATCACTGTGCATGTGATTTTAAAAACACAGAAAGAAGAGGGAAAGAGATAAATCAAAACAGAGAGAGAGAAGAGAGAAAGAGATTAGAGAGAGAGAGAGGAGAAGAAAGAGAGGGAGAGGGAGAGGGAGAGGGAGAGGAAAGGGAGAGGTGAGGAAGAGGGAAAGGGAGAAGGAAAAAAGAGGGAGATGAGAGAAAATAAAGAAAATCTTACTTTTTTTTCTCTGAAGATGCTGCCACTTTTATCAATGCCAACTCAAGCAAGAAGCAGAGCTAGATGAGGAGCAAGGCTGCAATAGGAACCACAGGCTCTACTGGAGGTGATGGGAGCATGGCAGGCCACTGAATTTAAAATTCAGTTTATTTCTGCTGAGAGACATGTCCAACTGGGGAGGAAGCAGACTGCTTTGGTCAGTTGGTCTCTCCATGCAGAGTGGCTCCCTTGCTCTCAGATTTGGGCATCTCCTGCACTAAGAGTATTGAAAATGATGATCAGGACTTGTGCGGGAAGAGGTGGGAGAGGTTCAAAAGTTTGAGTAGGCAATATTTACAGTTGAATTTCTGCATCATGAGATTTCATAAATAGCTCAGCTGCACAGTAAACAAAAGTCTGAATTTATGGTCCTGAATGGGACAGGAGTAGGGAACCATCAGTGGTATTCAAGGCAGCGGGGACAGTTTTGTAATAAACCAGTACCCTATTGGCTGCAGCAAAGCTGAGACCCGGGAAACTTCTGGAAGGTCCTGAGCTGGCAAGTGCACATAGTTATAACTCTTACTGGGCACAGAATGGTAGGGGTTGGAAGGGTTGGAAGGGTTGGAAGGGAGCTCCAGAGATCATCTTGTCCAACCCCCCTGCGTGAGCAGGCACACCTAGAGCAGGGGGCACAGGACCGCGTCCAGGCGGGGTTTGAATGTCTCCAGGGAAGGAGACTCCACAGCCTCTCTGGGCAGCCTGTGCCACTGCTCTGGCACCCTCACAGGAAAGGAGTTTTTCCTCATGTTTAAGTGGAACTTCCTGTGTTCCAACTTATGCCCATTGCCCCTTGTCCTGTCATTGGGTGCCACTGAGAAGAGTCCAGTCCCATCCTCTTGACACCTACCCGTCAGATGTTTATAAGTATTGATGACATCCCCCCTCAGTCTTTTCTTCCCCAGGCTGAACAATCCCAGGTCTCTCAGCCTTTCCTCAAAAGGGAGATGCTCCAGTCCCTTGATCATCTTGGTAGCTCTCTGCTGGACTCTTCCAGTAGTTCCCTGGGCAGTGTAGTGAAGGCAAAGAAGAGCTCAGAAGTAGCTGCTTTTGCTCCATTACAGAACGCTATACTCTGTGATACAGCAGGGTTGTTGCTCAGCTGGGAAGGCTCAGTCTCAGATCTGCAGTGGTATAGGCTATTGGAGATTCCTAGGCATGCTGGGGGTTGGTTCTGTGCAAGCCAGAATGAGAAGTAATTCAATTCAGGGTACCGGCCGCAGACATAGATTAGCTTTGATGCAGCAAGTTCTCTCTCTCATCGGCCTAGCAGCATGCCTCTGCTTGAATTGGCTAAGGAGGTAAGCAGCAGCTTTGGACTTATGATCTGGGTTTCAGCCTTCATCAGGATGAACAGGCAGATACATCAAGGCTAACAAGAGCAAAAGGATGTGCTTTTTGCTCTTCCTGTCTAAGTTTGTAGCAAATAAGTCTCAATTTAAAACATGAGCTGTTGCCAGCTTTGGGAAATGAGGCGGCTCAAGCCCTTCTGAGCCCTTGCAAGCCTCATTCTGTCCTGGATCTTCAATCCAGTAACAGATACTGGTGCCATGCCTGGTGGCTGGCCTTTGGCCTTATTGCAGGAAAAATGTAACAGACTCTGCTGATGTTCAGTTATCCAATGTGATGATCAGGACCCCAGCAAAGCTTTCAAAGTAGCTTAACTGCTGACTCTCCTCTTCAAACAAGCACAAAGCCCAGACAAATGCTTCCGCAGTCAGCAAGCACTCCCAGGGTCTGTCCACATGTGAAACCACCTGCAGGCTATGGGGCCAGCATGAGACATGGGTAGGTAACAGCACTACTGCGGAGCTCAGGGACCCTTCTCCAGGCACCATCAAACTTCTGCCAAGTGGCATGAGTTGGCCTAACTTCTGTAGCTGCGCACTGGCAACTGGCTTGAACGGGGCTGGGGCCATGCTCCCAGCACTCTGTCCAGTGGGACCATGATGCCAGAGTCCTCTGGCTTCTGGTGGGATGGCAGGCTATCATCATCTGCTGTAGCCAGAGTTCATTTGCTGTGCTTATTAACACTTATTTAGGGGAGAGCACCCTTTTGGAAACAGGCCTGACTGACAAACATGAAAAGCTGTCAAAAAGCAAGAAGAATGAGAGACTAGCACTTTCCAGCCCCCAGGCTCTGTTTCCTTCCCCAGCTGAGACCTGTCATAAGGGAGACTATTCCTCCTTTTACTGTAGATACTGTGATTGCTTTCCCCAGGCTGCTGGTTATGTATTTATTGCTCATTTTTTATAAAGCCATTGTAATAGCTCTTACTTCCCAGATTAACTTTTAATTATGACCATCTTAAACACTTAAGTCTACATTCTTATCAATAGGGACTGCAGCTTAATGCAGAGACTGACCTATGTAGCACATATTCATAGTAACTACATCAGTTAGTCACATGGAAAAATCATGCCAAAAAGCCCACAACACCTAAAATAAAACATTGTCTGTCTTTTGACATGATTTAATAGTTTCAAATGAGAAACAGTAGGTCTGACCAGGCAGCTCTCCAGTGACCACCAGCAAGAGCACCGGTGACTGCAATCTTGAGAGCTGAGATAGGAAAGGTTCCCCTGTCACCACTGCTGTAACTCCCGTCTCTCCAGGAATAATCGTGCTTGGGAATGTCAGTCAGCACCTACTCTGGCACCGGCTTGTGTTTCTCTAATACTTTCTCTCCTCTGGAAAACATATTTCTGTCTGTAGCATTATTCTTCTCTTTGTCTTAAGAAATACTTGAAACTGCTGCTATCTCTAATTCTTAATTTATCCTCTCATTTACTAGCACTCTGGCAGACCTCTTAGTTGCTATACGGCAGCGTGAAGCATCTTATTTTTGGAAAATTTTACATTTTATCTCCTGTTTGGGGTCATATTATTTTCTGGAATTGGCAGATTTCTTTTTAAACGTGGTATTATTTTTCCCTGATGCTCTGGTATAATTAGCACTAAATCAGACACTGAAGGCACTACAGCAGAAGGCTGAGATAGGGTTTCCTGATAGTAAAAATATATGAGAGACTGAGAGAAAGATACTTCCGCTCCCAATATTCCCTCCTGGAAACTACAGATCCAGCAGATGAGAGGCCATCTGTGTGGATACCTTGTGATGCGTTTTAACACTAAAACAGTAATGGTGCTGCACTTCTAGGGCTTCCCTTGCCAGCAGCCATCCCTGGAAATCCCCTGTAGGAGTGAAAGGATGGATAAGGACAGTGCCATGGAAACAGCTGATCCTTCCCTTACCTTTCCTAAATAAACTAGAAATTGGAGAGTAACTTGCAAAAGTCAACCTAACTAACCAAATCCTCCCAAATCTACATCTTTTGTGCTCCGTTTTAGTGTAATAATTAAGAATTATGAGAAAATACACTAAGAAAATGAGGGGTCTTAATGATTTTGTTCTTGAAAAAATGTTTTAACACCTCTTTAATGAGTGACATAAAGTGACATCTTTAATATCAGATTTGGTATACACTTTGACACATTTTTATCCTTGTGTTTTAGAAATATTTAAAAAATTAAGTAGGCTATATTCATGAAAAAATGTGCTACATTCTTCTAGAGCAAAGATTCATGCAGAGCAGTGTTGTAACCCTACAACCTTCTTCCAATGAAAGCAAACCGACAGACTTCTGAACATCATGTAGCAAGAAAGACATCCATGAGAAGCTGCCACTTGCAATTCATGAGCCTCACACAGTTGTGAGTTCAGCAAAAATCAGACACCTCTGCCTCCTAAAGAAGAGGTGTTTCACTGTTTTAGCTAATCAAATGCACCTTGCAATTGAGGGGAACTATCTTCTGGTTCAAGCTGTTTCTTCCAAGGGACTTAAACCCTAATTTAAGAAAGTAAAATACAGCCTGTTTCAGCACTGCTGAAAAGCTGCTAACCCGTGCTCTAGGTGATTGCACTGTATTTGTTTTTCCTGGGGAATACTGGGATAATCTGTAGGTGGGAGAAGGAAAAACCCTTGCTGTGCTCCAATGCATTTTTTTTGTTCTCTTTAAAAATAACTTACAAGGCTGGCTATTCACCATGTTCTGCCTCCACTCGTGATCGAGGATGATCTGACTATGACTAATTTAATTTTATGTTTTGGTAAAGTGGAACACTGTAACTGTGCCCTGCACATACTCTGGGCAATTTGCCTTCCCCCTGCTTCGGCAACTGCATTGCCTGCATCTATTGGTGACACTTTGAATGGAGCCAAAGAGCATCCCCAAACTCTCTGGAGCAAAGGTTTAGAAAAACTGCAGAGAATTTCCAGTGAACACCCAATAAAGCATTTGGGGATTCTGAGCACATTAATTTCTCTTGATGATCTCTTCCCAAGTTTTCCAGCCAGATGCTGTAGGATTTTAGCCCTCTGTGAGCATTAGCAGAAGCAATAGACAGCTGGAAATGCAAATGATTACTAGATGAGTGTCATGACTGCTTCAGAACATGCACATTAGGGCCCGGCCTTCACAAACATTAGGTAGAAGACTGTGCTGATTGACTTTAACTGCACCACATGAATTGTTGACTGCATGGACCTCCACATGCAATCAGCTGCAGGATGGGTTTTCCGTAATTACTATCATGTATTAAAGCTCCTTCACCTGTGCTGTCATAGACAAAGGTTTGCAGATTGACTCCTATAGATTTTCTTATATTGATTAAAAATTGATGTGTACCAGCCCAGTCTGTGAAATAAGTGAAGAAAAAAAAAAGATTAAACGAGATTAAAGACGACAAATGCATAGCTGTTTGTAGACAAAGAGTTACACAAGGAGGTCAAACTGTACCATACAAGGTTCAAAATGGATTAGGAGTGTCCACACACGATTAGCAGCCATTGCATTAAATGAGCTCAGGATGCCTCTTTAATTAAGCAGGTGCAACTATGCAAAACAGGCCTCACCATTGTAGAAAAATGTATTGAGCCAAGACCAAAGTAGCAAACGTATGAACATGGCACACACATGACAACACATCCTCTTTAGCAGCTTCAAAGGTTATTTCGAAGCATTAAAATGCTAACAGCTTTCACTTTCTTTAAGAAAACAAACAAGGAAGTCGAATACACACCTACTACAGCCACGGGATTGATGTTCCTCAACTAAACACACAGTTTTAGGCAGAAAGGCAGGTTAGATATTTTTTAATTAACAAAATTTAAATCACAGTTTGCACACATTGTCATTACTAGTTATGTTGCTATACAAAGCTAACCAGTCTAAGACAAGAAACCCCTTTTTTTCTGTTCCCTATCTCTGTTGAACTATACAGGCTTCTTGTCATATAAATGTTAACTGATTTGCATGTAAACTGTAGTTTTGTAATGGACAGAGAGATCATAGATGCGATGACAATGTCAGGTGCTTAGTTTGCTTGCATCATATCACTGGGTATCGTATGTCTTAAATGACTTCTCTTTGGGGAAATATAACAAAAATCAGCTTTTGAAAAAGAAACTCAGATCACTGAAGTATAAAATGAAACATAATGAAGCAAAATGTTTATATATGGATCGGTCAGACTTTAGAAAAGCTTATTTAACAACAGTAAAGATTAATAAGAATCATTATTGCTTTCAGTCTAAAAGTACTGCCTTTATATCTGTCATGTGGTGTAAAGAGATCTTTGGTTTTTGAGATCAAACAATAAAAGTACTCTGGAAATTTACAGATACTCAACGCTTACGGTATTTTATAATGATTTGTTTATAGCAAATGCATGAATATTTGAGTGACAAAGGAAAGGTTAAAATATCAGAATAATAAAATGCAGTATTTTTGTCGACAAAGTGTATAGACATCCATTTCAATGACATGGTACCCATGCTCAGCACGCCATTGTGCTGCACAAAAAGGTGGTGGCATTAAGAAACTGGTCTCCTAGTTTAGATGAAAGACGTGTTCTTTCATCTTCAAAATGTGCTTATGTTGACTGTAGGTACTAACATTTCAATAAAATATTAGTGTTGTGTAACCTCCTGAATGCTTGTTTTTTAAATTCAGTTTGGAGCTTCAAAAGCAAACCTGAGAAGAAAGCACACTTGTGGAAGAAACCTGCTATTTCTGGCAAATTATTATATGTCCATATTTTTGTTTGAATTTGTGAACTTATTAATTCATAACAAAATTAATTATTTCATAGTCATTATTATTTGATTATTTCAAAGCAAAATTAAGGTAGAAGCACCACTGCTTTTCTTGCTGGAGCAGAGAAGCCAGTTCACAAATAATGTTGACCTCAAGCCAGTAAACACTCGTGTACAGGCTTAGCTTTTGTACCGTTGACAGTCCCATTGAATTCAAGGGGATTATTTGCATCATGAGTGTTTTGTGCATCTGAATTTGCTATACTTGAGCCATTGTTATAACATACACGTTTTCAGGGTTGAACAAAAAAGTCCAGTTGTGTCATCTTGGCAACGCTTTTCCATTTTAATAACAAAGTGGACGGCAAGGCCTGCCTGCCCAGTGCTACCTCACCGGCACAGAAAATGCGAACTTTCACACAATTTATCTCCTCAGGACGGCAGTTCCCGACCCGGGTCCCCGGCAGGCTAGCGCACAGCCGACAGCCGTGCCAGGCCGTGCCTCCGGCGCCCCGTAACCGGGGGTGAGCTGACAGGCCGGGGCCGCAGGCGGTGGGGTCCCCCCCTGGAAGCTGGGGCGCTTCCTCAGGGGGAGCACGGCCGCCCGGGATAGGTCTCCCCGGCCTCCTGCCTCCGCAGGGTGAGAGGAGGGCCGGGGCCCGCGCTGCCCCACGGCCCCGGTCGGGCCCCGCGCAGGCCGGGTGCGCCGCGCCGGCCTCTCCCCTCACAAATTGGGGTCCGGCCCAGGCGCCGCCGCCCCGCGCCCCGGCCAGCAGCGCCTC
>VZTV01097804.1:0-15907 GCA_013400875.1 Anhinga rufa | reverse complement strand
CCCCGCTCCCGGGCGGCGCCGGGCTGCCCGCCTCGCCGGGGTGGCTCTGCGGCCTGCTCCGCCGGCCCCCGGCAGGGCCCGGCCTGAGGAGGACAGGGGTACTGCGGGCTGCTGTGCTTTCGAAAAATATTTTTTCTTTTTTTTTTTTTTTTTTCGCCTGTGCCTTTTCCCCTCTCCTCCTGGCGGCGGTTAAGGCGGTGTGTAAACAGGTTCTGGTGTTCCCTTCAGACGCGTTTGTAAAACAAACTTGAAAGGAAGGGAGCCGCTCTCCCGAGCGCGGCCCCCGAGGAGGCAGCCGCCTTCCCCTGCCCGCCGGGCCCGGGTCCGCAGCTCTGCCGCCAGCCCGAGCCGGGGGAGCGGGTCGGTGGCAGGGGGTGACAAGTTAGGGGTGAGAGGGGAGCACCGGAGCCCTGGGGAAGGGTGCGAGAGGCAGTGTTTATGCTGCAGATACATACATGTGCTCCTGACGGAAACAGGGGTTTGCTTACAGGTATCCCGGGTGTAGCATTTCTGTTTTGGGGTGGTGTTTTTTTTTTTTGTGAAGTTAGAGGTAACTTTGTTTTGGAGGTTTTGTAATACGAGAAAATGAAAACATGCTTGTGTTAGATGTGGGTCAGCAGCAGAAGCTAACACAAGCATGTTTTCCTTTCTGCTGCAAGTCCGTTTGTTTCATCAGGGGAAAAACTTTTTTCCAACTTTGCACTATTTTATCCCCGGGGAAGATAACAACTTTTTGCGTCTCTTTCTTGTATATGTACGTGCGTGCGCGTGCCTTGAGTGTGAAGGAGACATTCCTGTGTGCTTGCACGGCAATAACATCTGGTGCTGGTGACTGGCTGCTTGTCTTAACTCTTCAGCTGGGGGAAGGGAGTTTGAGGTGATCAAACCTGCTGTCACATCAGTTAGTGAAAGCCTTTATGTTTCTGGAAACTTGGATGTGTTTCAGACTGTTAAAACTTGTAAAGACCTGCAAGAACAAAAAAAATTGTTTAGGTTTATATTGCAAAGGCATCTTTGCTTGGACCTGGAAGAACTGTTGTGTGCCTGTTGATGTACTTTGAGTTCTCTTAGAGCAGTGGTGTGCTGAAAGAACACAACTCGCAAGATACAATTCTATGATCTTGAAGACTATTATGTGTCTGATGCCCTCCCTGCCCCCCTCCCTGCCAACTTCCACTATTGTTTATATTGAGAATTCAGCCAGCGTGCTGAACTTCAGGGTGTTGACTGTGCCTGATTTTAGGAAGGGATTTGAATACTTGCTATCATGAGCTGACTGACTTGACTTGCAAGTGTATTTCCATTTCACTTTCAGGAAGCTGTTGATAAAGCTGTGTAGTGTTAGATAAACCTTGTCTACACGGTCTCTCTAGAAACTTAATATTGCTGTCAAAGTAGTCATTGTTATTGTAACCCATTTGTGTGTCGGTCCTACCAACAAATAAAAGCTGAAGCCCTTGGCTAAGAACTGAAAAGGAAAAATATCCCTGGAATTTATAAAATAATGAATTTGAATTCTCTTTAAAATAATCTAATTTTAGAGAATTGGTATTTGGTGGAAAAATAGAGCAGTTAACATGTCCTGAAGTTTGATGCTCAAACCTGGTCCCATAAGTGGCTGTTTGCACCTGAAAGTCTTGGCCTGTACCTCAGCCTCTTCATAGGAAAGTTGCCTGCCACCTGCAGTGGAACGGTAGCTTTCAGAAAGTACTTCTGATGTGTTTGCTATACTTCCAAACTTATTTCTGTCTAGATAGAAATTAGCTCTGGAATTAGAGACATTATTGCATTTTTAGCTGTAGCTTTTTAAAATATTGTACTTTTTTTTGGAGTTGGTGCAAGGGTCTGTCTGTTGTGTAGTAATTGCAAAGTTGTAGCTTTGCAGCAGTCTTGTATCATAACCCTGTTTATTCAAAAATATCTTGCACCTTCCTGTTATTACTGACTCAAGAAGTGAATAGAACTTAAAAATACACTATAGTTGAGTTAAAATAGAGGTTTCTTGCACCCGGCTTTCTGACTTTATCTGGAAACTTAAGAGAAACATTGAATTGCGTGTTTTGTTATGAGGCAATATAGAAAGTGTGCCTAAGCTTCCAAGTACAGAATTTTGTTCTAAAGTAAGTAGATCCTTGGATTTAACTCCCTTTAATTACGTCTTCCCTTAAAGCTGTAATATGCTTGAATACAGATATTTAAAGGGCACCTTTAAAATATGTTATTAAAAAAAATATATATAAAAATCTTAAATTCTTGGCAGAATACTTGCCATATTTATTATGTGTGTTTCTAAATGTTAGCTTAGATAGAAAGCTCTGTGCCAGTTTATATAGAAGTACAGTACCATAGTAAGTCAAAACAGTATTTTTTTTGCCACAGATGTAAATGATTGCTCTCTAAGTGGTCATCTTTTTTTTTTTGTTGTTGTTATTATTAATACAGTGTGTACATGAATTACAGCGCTTGTTGACAAAAGCCAAGAGGTTCAGGTTAGGTTAACTTTGCTGAATCTGGGCTTTTGAGGTATAAATAAAAAAAATAAAAAATTGCGTGTAGACATTCTTCTACACAACAGAGATCTGCTAATATTTTTGCTTGAAATTTATCCTGATGTCTCGGGTACGCTGTACTGAGCAATTCAAAGCAACCTGTTTCAGTTGTGTTTCCTGGATAGGCTTGGCCTTTTTTTTTTTTCCTTCCGTTTATTTCCAAATGTGCTTTAGCACATACATTCTGTGTTTGTGTGTATTACGTTGGTCTCCTGACCCAGGTTCCTTTAAAAAACATATGAACAACCGAAAGTCTGTGGGTAGTCTCATTGACTTGAAAGCACCTACTTGAATGTTGGCAGTTAACCTCATGTGTGAGAGTTTTCCGGATGGATGCTGTATGTTGACAGCTAACCATGCTTTTATTGAGCATTATAATAGTGTAGGAAGAGTTGTGTCAAATGAAATATTGCACAGTAGAATGGTTAAAATTGTCCTTACGGAATTATTTTGTTTTTAGAAGAGGTGTGTGTATACCAAACATGGTCAGTGCTAATGAGGAAGAGATTTCTACATAGGACTTATAATATTTTTGGTTTTGCATCAGAAAAAAAAAAATTAGATTGCTTTTAATTTATATTTTATCTTTCATTTATAATACTCTGCTGAAAATTGAATGTATTGTGGTAGCGTGCACTAGCTCAGGTTCTGGTCTGGTTGTGTAATGGGCCCCAAAGCCAAGGTCTAAATGATTCTTGCCCAAAGAGGTTACTGAGACCCCCCGATTGGTCTTGAGATAGCACTGGTTATCAGTAGTCTTACAGAAAAGCGTGCATTATTTTTTCCCCTTGACTTACTTGCTCTGCCATCTGACCACTCTTTACACTTATCTTTAGTTTCACAACTCTCTACGTTTCCTAGGAGGATTCCTTTCAGAGTATGCTGGTAGGTTAAAACTTGATTATAATTGAGACTTTTTTCAGACACATCATTTTCTTGTTGAATTGCAATGCAAGAGTTGTTGATCAGAAATTAATTAATAAGTAGATCATTGTTTCCTTCTGCTTTTCCTTTTGTTTTGGGTTATGGTGGGGCTTTTTCGTTTGGTTGGGTTTTTTTTGTATTTTTAAGTATCATCTTGTGCCTCATGTCACTCAAGATTCTTTCTGATTGCAGCGAGTAGTTTATTGAACTCTGAAGCATTTTCAAAGTTCTGCCTTCAAATTTTTTATGCATTCGAGATCAATGACAGATTAATATAGTTGGCTGAGGTCAAGCTATTTGTAAAAAGGTATAGTTTATTTAAAATGAAAACCAATATAAAACACTGGTGTATTTGTGGGAGGTAAAATGGAAACTCCTACTTTGTATTACTCTCACTGAGCAGACAGTAATCCAGTGGATTGAGTGTGAACATAAGAGTTGGAGCATGCTTTCTGTCTTTCTGAGTTACCTGCTAAAGTGATGAGTGGCTCTGGGTAAGTCATTTAACCAATTTATAGCTGAGCTCTAGCCTGTAGTATCAGGATAATGTTTCCCTATGTTTTGCTTGCATGGTTCAAGGCTTCCGTGGAACTAGATACCAGCAGTAGTTAACATACATAGTTGGAGAAAGCAATGTTAAAAACCCTGAAATGGTCCTATACCAAATTTAGTAGGTGCCAGTTGTGTTGTTTGTCATTATGTGTTTCAGAATTGTACGTCCACAACATTTTCATTACAGTCTAAGGATGTGTGTATTTGAAAGCAATAGCAAGGAGTTTCCAGGCACCAAAAAGAAGCAGTATGACTAATTACATTAAAACAACCACAACTATTTTGAATTATAAACTGTTAATGTTTAGATTTGCAGGCAACTTCTTGGCAAGCAAGTTTTTCTAAGGCTGCCTTCATAACACAGACAATGATAACGTAATATCATGTATTATCTTTCCTGTCTAAGGACTGTAGGAAGATGCCCATCCTAGTGTAAAATAAGTAACTAATGCTTCTGTCAGTGGACCCTGTACTTAATGCAGTCTGTATGACCGTGTGAGTTTTCTCCACAAGCTTCAGTGGAATAGTACTTTTCCCCTTCCAGCCTACTAAAACCTTGCATTTTTTGAGGTAGACTGATTATTCTTTGTAACTATTTTTAATGTATTTTTTTCTTCTAATTGTGAAAACTGTTCTTGCAAAGAAAGTGTTGCCAGAGAATTATAACGATGGAAAAAAGGTCTGCCAACCTTCCTTCCATTGCTCTGCTGTGCAGGGGACTTGTTCAGGTATACGCTCGGAGTCTTTCACCATTCAGGAGTAATGCAATTTGTGAGAAATGACTTGTTGCATATAAATATATTTAGAAAAAAAAAGCATGAAGTAGGAAAACAGCTGCGAAGCAGGTATTTTATGTAATGACTAAGTAGGCTAAAAAACTGTGTAGAAGAAGGTCGTCTCTTCTTCAGAGTGCGTACCATGCTTTGTGGTATGGAGAAGTGGAAATCTGAAAGGTTTTCAAAAAGAAATCTAAGCTGTACACAGTGCCAGCTTTTGAAAGACTGAAGAGATGATGAGCAATTCTGAATGTTAAAAGTACCTTGCAATATTGTGTCCACTTGTAAAACAGTTTGCAGTAAAAAAAAATAATTTCATATGAGATATTTAATTTGTTGCAATGTTGGTACTATTTTTGATACTGTGCTGTGTGGTGTACCTTTTTCAACATGTCAAAAGCATCATAACAAAGTAGAAAGGTACCTTACACTGAAATCTTAATTTGTTGGCTTTTTTACTGGATGTGGACACACATTTCGAGTAAGTTGAATCTTCAAGATCAAAATGATTAAGATCAGTGCTATGCATGGTAATAAGTCAGTATCGCCTTTTATTTCATGGTGGAAGTTCGAAGTGAATTCAGGTTCCCGTGCTGTTGTGATATGGAGTTAATTATTTACTTTTTTTAGGAAGCTTTTTGGCACTTTATGGTTGATAAGTTTTGGGCAATAAAGACATGATTTGTTTTCCTCCTAATTCATGGAAGTTCAGTTATATAACAACATGTGTGTATATATATATATATATGAGACACCTGTGATGAAACAGCAAGTATTCTGAATTTCTTGGAAGGATAAAACGGAGTTTTCAAGAGATTGGTGCTCTTCTGAGTTTTCCTTATCTCGGGTAGGTGTGTATTGTGACTACCAGCAGTATATGCTTGATGGCAAGTAGTATTTTCATAACAGTTTAATCATCAGCAGTTTTCAAATTCCTGTTAGTTGTGATCTTAATCTTTTATTTCTCTCCAAAAGACACATAAAAATACGTTATTTAAACTAAAGTTGTTTGTTTTTTTTTTCAAAGCATCTAGCAGTTCTTTTAGGTTCCTAACAGTAGATTCGATTTCAGACCTCCCTTTCTTAAATATGCTACTAGACTGAATTTATTTTTTATAGGAACAGCTCAAAAAGTCTTAAACTGGGATGGCCAAGTGTAGATCTGGTTGGCAACTAGGAGTGACTTGCTGAGATCAGGTGTCTTTAACTGCACCTTAACTGCAGCACATCCGTATTCCAGCGTACAGCTGCTGGATTTTTCTATGCTAGCGGATACCGGTATCTGCAGAGTCTGGTTCTTAAAACAAAAACATCTTGTGAAGTGTACTTTTAAAACTCTATAGACTAAGCATAGTCCATAGGCCACACTGTTAATGTACTTAGCAAAGAGCCTGAAGAGGAATAACGTAGGCTGCAAATGAATAAGCAGTGGTAGTTCAATCTGTTGATCGTAGGATGTGCTTAATTGATTGTTTTATGTATATATCTGCAAGAAATAGGGGAAGCAATACAGATAAATTCAGGTGGGGTTGTTTTGAAGAGCAGTGTGATGTATGACCACTAAGTTCACTGTAATTTTTTTTAAATCGGGAAGAATGAGAGGAGCAGTGAACATCAGAGATGGTGAGGGAAGAGCAAACTTCAATCTAGGCAAATGCATGCTGGATTCATTCTGCAGTATCTAGTACTGTTTAAAGAAAGCAAACACCTAGGAAACTTCGATTCAGTTTTTCTCAGGAAGTGTGATTTATGAGATTATTTGGTTTGTCCATCCCTCCTCCCTAGTGTGTGTGTATATAGCTATATATGTGTACATATAAACACTTAAAAGAAGAAAAAAGTTGGGTTACCTATATCTGCTTTGCATATGAGTTAACTCAAAGTTAAGCATTTAATTTACGCTTCTAAATATATTTATATGTGGAAATTTATATCAGAAAGAGGAATTAAGACTCAAATTATGGTTTTATAAACATGTATCTAGGTAGAAGAAGGAAGTCCAAATTAGTGCACCCTCTTGGGAAAGAGATAGTCCAATCTGATCTAGTATGTATTCTGTAGGACGGCAGCTGGTCAGGCAGCCTGTGAGCACATGCAGACTTCCAGAGTATCTGCACCACAACTCTCTTCCCTGGAGCAAGGCGGAGAGAGAGTCATGAAGACATGTGGAAAAGAGGGAAGTTGAGGGTTATTATGATGTGGGAGAAGTATTAAGAAACAAAGGAACAAATCACAAAACAAAAAGAAACCAGTTTTTATTAGTTCTGCTCATGGAAAAGAATATGTCTGTATTCATGATTAGCAGTGTGTTTGGTGGTAGGGTGTTTTGTTGTGTGTTTTGGGTTTTTGTTTGTTTGTTTGTTTTTTAAATGACCCAAATTAACTTTCTTAGTCTCAGATGGTGCAGTATTTTTGGGATTGGCAGGAGACAACTGTAATCTGAATTGAATCTAATATTCTGCTCCAACTGAGCAATTGTTCTTTGTGCACATTGATGTAACTGTCCATGGCTCTGCAACAGATTCCAGAGCAGTACTTAATTTTGTAATGTGCTTCTAAAAATAAGTGCATAGTCTTATGTAAGACTTCTTGTATTGTTAGCACCTAGAGGCTTCATCCCTACTGGTTTGAAGCGGAACACATCATACATAATTTTTGATTGTGGGTATTTACATCTGAAATATTTTCCCTGTCAGTGTCTGTGGCCAAACAGTAACTTCGCTTGTGTTTTAGGAATATCGAATATCTTACTTTCACTATTAGGTATGTTACTCCTCTGCATTTGCAGAGTTTTACAGTATTATTTTGGCATATCTGAGTGAAACAACAGTTAGAAACTGCTGTATAGTACAGTAGACAGTTGTTTCTCTAATTTAAAGAAGCCAGGTGGATTTTGGCTCACAGGTATGTGCGCTTCATATGTTAAGCTTTCTCAGAGACCTCTCACATAATCTGGCTTGGCACTGTAACTGTAAGAGTTCTGAAAGTCTGTGGATGTTGCGGACGTGAAAAGGAGATGTTAATCTCATTAATGCAACTTTGAGGGCAACTTGAAATATGCTTGAAAATAAACCTCACTTTTTTCAGTATTTTAGGTGACATTTATGATCAAATTATACTGTTCTCTTAGCTGTTGCACACCTCTTGCTGTAGTCTTAGCAATATTTTGATCTCTTTAATATGACTTTTCTTACACTTTTTGAATTCAGTCTGCAAATAATGTTAAATTACATGATAGAATGCATCATGTTTTGCTGATAGGATGACACTTGGGCAGAACAAACTTGTCATATGTAAATAATTTAAGGGACAGAAATTGGATTTATCAAGAATTGTAGCTTTACTAGAGAGTGACTTGGTTCTCATTTTTCACCACTTCTTGAAGTAGGTGCTATATTTCTGTGTTAAGACCACAGCTGAAATTTCAGAGTAGAGGATCAAAAATTGAGAATCTCAAAATCTGAGGCCAAAACAGGGACATCCATTGTTTGTTCTATTACTGTTCTTATAAAAGTTAATTTTCTACAGTGTTGTTTACTGATGTCCCAAGTGCTTCATTTTACACGGTCCTCTTTCCCTGAGGGATCCTGTAGTTCAGTGAAGAGTGAATTCAAGAGGCATCTAAGTTCTGAAGGAATAGATACTTGTAAAACTGAACAAATGGGTAGTATGTTCATTAGGTCACAGCTTTAAGAATAAATGAGATTTTGTAGATGCTTTTAATGACTTTTTATCTGAACAATTCAAATTATTTCATTTCCTAGCAGTGTCTAGGACAGGTATTCAGAACTTAGGGGCTGGGGAAGTACTGTCAGCCCTCAGACTTCCTTGTC
The DNA here is from genome assembly GCA_013400875.1 of Anhinga rufa. Taxonomy (NCBI): domain Eukaryota; kingdom Metazoa; phylum Chordata; class Aves; order Suliformes; family Anhingidae; genus Anhinga; species Anhinga rufa. The sequence goes on along the minus strand of VZTV01097804.1, from coordinate 7,273 downwards.
AGCCATAGAGGTCATCCTGAAAGATTGAAAAATTTGTAAAGCTTGGCATTTATGACAGCAGTAGCCCACATTTAAGAATGAGGGTTATCCTTGGCAAAGTATGGGTTACCTTTGTCCTTCCTGTGGCCAAACAGCATATATACATATTCAGATAGGTAGAGACGTGCCATTTCTACATGGATAGGTTTTGTTTCTATGTTGGACTTGGGTTCAGTGGGAGAGTGAGCAACAACAGTAGGTGGTGGCATGCTGTAAGTCCTGTCATCCCGTGCCTTCACCCTTTGGTTGTGGATCTTAAGAAACCCTCTTGACCCAACTTGTGTACTGGGGGAGGGGAGAGGAACCACAAAGCACTGCACAACCCTTCCTGGAGGCCTGTCGGCACCATCTCCTTACCCTAGTGATGGGGAGACAATCCCTCCTGTTCTTGAGGAACTGATGAGTATGCCTGTGAGGGGAAGGAGCAGGATGTCCAACACAAAATTGTTACTCAGCTTTGCCTTGTGAATAGTGAGCATTTTGCATTTTTCTCAGTTCTGGGCTCTCCAAAGAGCCCAGGGACACAGTTGCAGCACTGTGGCTCTGGGGGAAGGAAGGACGTTAGTCTGCTGGTGTTTAGGGAATCCCGAGTGCCATGTTCCTTGTGTAGAAAGGCCAGGACTGTGCCCTAGCCATGGTGGAGCAGGCACGCGCCTCTGGTGGGCAAGGCGAGAAGCAGGAGGGCAAGGGCAGGGAAAGCGTCCCAGCGAGGAAGAGCCTGTGCAGGCCAGGCCATGTTGCTCTGTGCCCAGTGTGTCAGCCTGGGCCTAGCCTGTCAGTTAATACTGCGTTTGTAGAAGAGAAGTGCAGTGCTTTTATAGTGAATATGTTCTTCAGTTCTGTTTGGTATTATTTCCTCTTTTTCTAGAGTAGTAATACATTGGTTGTGTATTTCAGTATTTATGTGCCCAGTCTTTTTAAGAGTGTATCCCAGAGTTTCCTCACCACAGCTGTCTGTTGTCCATCTGTCCACTGGTAAGAGAAGACTGCTAATGTTGAGGAGGCCCTGGTGGTTGTTGGCATTTTATCACTGAGTCTTCTTGGCCTGGTTTGAGCAGGGCTGTATCGGGAAACTGTTGGTATCAGGAGGTTCACAGGGGGTTGTTAGGAGTTTTGTGAAAAGAATTTCCTATTTATTTTTGTGTAAAGAGTCAGTACATGCTTTTTACTTCAAGTGCTTAATTGTCCTGTTAATATAATATTACTTTAATATAATTTTAATTTTGTGAAGTTGAGTGTGTTTATCCTACACTCCTTGTATAACTTGCTATTTATAAAAAGTTTTAGGTTTTTGAGGAAGATTGTGTACCACCCCCCACCCCCCCCCACCCCTAATTAAATAAAACCTTGAAATTTTATGTCAGGTTTCTTCAGTGTCTGCCTTTTTGACTTGCAACATATAGAATGAATGAACAGTCTTTTCATTGACTAACGCAGGGTCAGAATGAGCTCATGTCCCTCTAATGTTGCCCCTGCCATGGCACTCTCTAAAACTGTATGGGTATGTTTTGATCTTTCTGAGGTATGGATATTTTGGTTGTGAACGTGTTTTCTCTGAAAACTCTTAGTCACTAATAATTGTAGCAACACTTTAAAATATCTGTTACTGTTATTACTGGAAAGGAAAAAAAGCATATAAAACCACACGAGAATGACAGATTTCGCTTAGAAGGTAAGCTTCTGAAATTGTTATGCATGAAGAGCATTTAAAATAATCCAGTTGTCAGTGTTAAACTCTAATACTGAAACAGGAAAAAAAAAGTGAAAATGGTCTTGCCTAATCAGTTGCCTTCATGCTTTGTACTGTCAAACCCAGAAGACTATGAAGTTTTGCCTTGGTAAACAAAAGAAATTTCCCTTTGGTGGTGTGTTTCTTTATGAATGCAGCTATCGTGGTTCTGCCCACATTATCCTTTTTTCTTTTCTCTTTTTTTTTTCTCTCTCCTCTGAAGAACCACTCAGTGTTTTTCTCTCAGAGGTGACAGTCCAGCGGTGTTGGGGTAAGGGGGCTATCTTGGGACAAGATGGACAGCTGCTGATAGAGTGGGTTTGGTTTGGGTTCCACAGCAAGGTCTTGTCATTCACTGGAAACCTCAGCAGTTCTTGCTCCTGTCAGCAGTCTGACCTCTGTGGACACTGTCAAACTGGCAAAATAAAATTGGCAAAAAATCAGAATTACAAATGACTAGATTTTAATGGAAGTATGTCCCTTGAGTAAGAATGAGACTCCTAGTGATACCTTGTAATTGTATACTTGTTATGAGGACCTAATTGAAATTTGGAGTTTATGTATGAAGTGATAGTGATAAAAATCTATGCAACACTGCTGAGGTGGTCATATCCTTCACATATTAATTTTATAATATTTCCTTTACATTTTTTGTATTTGTAATATCAAATATGCTTCAAAATTTCAGCTATTAAAAGTTTTAATTTGTTTTCACTTAGTGCAAGAAGCTTTGAATTGGGTTACGATATAAATCTAGAGAGGAGCAGCTATGTCCCATCAAGTGATAATAGTATTCCCAGCGTTAGATTAGGGACATGATGTGCTGAACTTAATTTTTATCTGAAGACAGGCTTTTAGATAAATGCAGAACACTTTAGCTAGTCTTTTTTGTCTTCTGTGCCCCTAGAATGCCTCCTTTTTCTACCCTATGTATTCTCAGTTTAGTGTTTTGTCCCTGTACTTCTCTTTCTCTTTTTCATCTACTCTTCACTCTGATTCTTTGCTTTCCCAGCAATTTAAGATTGAAAAGAGAAGTTTTGTTTTACCTCATTGTTCTTCCTGATGCTTAGTCTTTGTATTGCCATGTCATAAACTTGTCTTGTTCATAAACTGAGAGGGATGTAGGTCACTGTTTATATGAGCATTTGAGGTTTTGTTACAAACCCTTATCTCAGTCAGTATATAACCCTCTGCTTCAATTAATGTTAAAATTGCAAACTCGAGGCAATCTGAATTTAAGAAATGCTGGAATGAAGTTTTTCTTTCCTGTCTATGGAACTTATTCAGGTTCCATCTGCATATCACTATATAATAGTTTTTTGATCAGATGCTGTTTTTCTCAGAGGACGCCATCCTCGTTTGCTGGACAGGATGCACAGTGTTAGCTCACTGGGGTTTTTCTTTTTTTAATTCCATTGTTCAGGTCATGCTATCCAAAATTATAGGTAAATTCTGGATTAATGTCTTCTCCCCAATTTCTTTACAGTTTTATGGAAGTGCTTTATAATAGGTTTCTGAAAAAGTTATATTTTTATATTGCCTCACTGAGGTGACAGCCATGCATTATGAAGAGAAACTGAGGCATCAGCTTAACATTTCATAACGGAAATACCTTTCACTTAATTTGCAGCTGTGCATAGTTAATGCTTCTGCATAGACTCTTGAAATATTTCAAGTAGAAGGCACTTGTGAAAATCTTTGTGTGGCTCCCCCAGCATTATTAAAACTACAAAAAAGAGACAAGCCCTAAGAGACAGGCATAAAAGCAGTTTACATTTGTGACACTTAAACATCTTGGCTAGACACGTTTTCTTTCTATGGTCTCTGCTCCATTAATTAGAAGAGGACAGAGGTACACCTTGACAGTGGTCCCTGGTCCATTGACTGTACACTAAAGGAATGAGGAAATCCAGAAATGGTGGGTATGACTCCAGGTCCGAAGCTTCACTTGCTGTAGTGGCTGGGTCTTAGGGACTCTCTGCTTTTGCATCAGCATCTCACATATCTGTCTCTTTCTCTGCAGTTTCTTTTTCTGTTCCTGTTCTGAACTCTAATTCCTCTTCTGGTTTCCTCCTCCCCTGTGTCCTAGCTATCCTCCTGATGGCACCCAACTGATTTTTTTAAAGAGAATTCAAGTATTTCTCAGTCTTAGGATGAAGTGTCCTTAGCTATCCTGTAGCTAGTCTTACATCCACACTGTTGCACAGAGGTCTCGTGCAAGAACATGAAATGTGCGTTGTAGATCAGCAGAGAGAAGTTGTGAAATTCTGTGCGATCTCAGTGTAGCATGTGAGCAGGGTGATGTTGCAGAGCCTTACAGCTGAAGCAAGCTTGAGCAGGTCTTCCTTGTGATGGTACACAGTGCCTTCTTAAGACAAGAACATGACCTGCTTGTCAGTGTTGCGCAGCGTTGAAGTGCTAGGACATCCCAACAGACTAGATTTTAAAGTGTTTTCAGCTGGAGGGGGGATATTTTCCTGTTTTAAAACATTCAGAAATTATTGAACTATCTTAGCTACTTTAAAAAAAACAAATCCGATCAGTTCATCCTGAAAGATGGTTAAAGGAGGATTTTGGGCATAAAAGGCTTGTGCATTCTGTAATTTGGCCAAGGGAATAAATATGGGGTCTTAAAAGCAATGACTAAGATTATCTAACACAGTTTTACTGCCTGTGCTGTCTGTAACAGTGTAAGTTGCTCTTAAAAGTAAAACCGAATCTGTATGTTTTCATAGCTTTTTCTTTTTCCAATATACTGCCTTTGAAGGCAATTTTAAACAAGGCCCAGATTAAAGTGCATTTCATGTGTATACAATTTATTGTGCAGTTCTCTGAATATGGAGTTTAAGAGCTATAGAAAATTTCTGGAAAACTGTTAGTCTAGAAGTGTTGGATAAACCTCAAAGTACAGGATTATTTTCAGAATTCCTAACTTTAAAACATGATACGGTTTTCAAAGAGAGTTATCTGCCCAAGCTTTCTTTTGAAAATGGCGCTGGAGTTCAACACTTTGAAAAAGAATTTTTGCTCACTCGTTTGTGGTTTGGTTGTTGGGTGTTTTTTGTTTGCTTGTTTTGTTTTGTTTGTTTTTCTGAAAAGAAGCTTCACTTGAGGAAAAAAGTTGTGTGCGTAAGATTACTGGCACTTATGAAAATGGGTTGGAAAGCAGGGGTTAGCTGTAACTTCATCGTTAAGGAATGACTACCATTGCTACATTAAAAAAAAAAAAGTTTGTGCTGTAAATGAAGATATTTTAGCTGTAATGGTGTATATATCAGGATTGCGTAATGAGGAAGAGGGTGAAGCAATTAAAAGAGAAAGTGTTAAAAGAGGTGTGAATGCTCTCAGGTGAGGTGAAGGTTTTAGTTTTCTTTGGTGTGTTCACCTACATTAGAACTATCATGAAAATAGTAAAGATGTCTATTCAAGTAATATATGACTCATTTTTTCCTCTTCCTTGTATTTTACAAGTGAGGCAGTTAATACCCAGACTCAGCTATAAATCTTTGGGTGTCAGTTTAAGATCCAGATTCATCCCACATATCTTCCCCCACTTAATTTTAATGCTTGAGGTGAAATTTCTCTCTTCTGACCTCAGCTGGCTAAAAGGTAGGCATCTAGGCCTCTGGAAGTCGGGGAAAGAAATGGAAGAACTTCCTTACGTATCCTTGAAAAGACATGCATATACCAGAAATTATTGTTTGCTCTCTGAATGAATAAGTGTAACTGAACAGGGTATGTGTGTTACTGTAATGTCTATGACAGGTCATACAGTCAGTGTAAGCGCTGCTGTACCCTTTTCCTCCTTTCCAGACTATACTGTGGCAATACATGTATAGAAAATCTTTGTTATGCAAATATGCTGCAGGTAATGAACAATCAGTAATTTTCACTAGGATAGACTTATATAATGTGTAACTGTGATATTATGAGTTGCTGGAGTAAAACTTCACCCCCCTTATGCTTCAATTTCCAGGTAGATATTTTTTTTTTCCTTGTTATGCAGGTCTCATTTTCTGCCTGTAACCCAGGGTTTTGGTAGAAATCTTCCTATATAAATAGGCAGTAGTGATGTTAGACTTGTGCTAAAGCATAAGAACCTAAATAAGTCTTGTGTCACTATAGCAATTACGGTATAATATATTAACAATTGTGAAACCTTTGAATAACTTTTTTTTTAATAAAAGCATGCAACAGTATATAGTGAGTGGAATCTCTATGGGATTATGCATTTTTTGAAGGCTGCCTCTGTGTGCCTGTGTGAGTAGTGTTTATTGATATCACAAACAAGAATGTGGTTAGCATATTTTCCTGTGAGGGATCAGTTCTGGACCTGTACTTTCTTCTCCCGCCTCTGTCAGGCCTGTGTCGTGGTGCTTGTCGTTCTCTGTGAAGGGCCTGTATCGAATTATGGTTTGTTTACTGGCTCTTCCGACCTCAGGCACAGCGCCTCTGGGATCTTTCCTCTTAAACCTTCTTTGTCTGGGAAAACCAGAGTCTGTAGTTTATAAAATTTATTTAGATTCTTTTGGCTGAAAAGTGTGATAATTTTTTAATGTATAATTATATAATGACATGTAGCGTTAGTGCAGAGTTTCATTAATTTTGTAGACTCTTAATGTATGCTTCCCCCTCCAGATGCATATATAAATCATTGCCAGTTTTGACTAAAAATATGTTTAACTTACAGTTTTGTGCTTATTTTTAAAGAATTGGAACAGTATAAATTGGATTAGGTGTAGAATATGCAGAATAAAAAGTTTGAGAGCTGTGTAATTTTTGCTTAGTAAATGATTGTGTCCTCTAATTTTGTACTTCTCACATTTATTGTGAGAAGGCCCTTACTGGGCCACTATGCTAATGGTATGAAGTTAGCCCAAGGTGCTGACCTTGTGTATAAAAACCTCCATAAAATATGAGGTACAGTTCTTGTCACCAATTTCTGTGTTCTAACAAAGTTCTAAATCAGGCTACGTTGCCTTTCAGGTTTTTATTTTACTTTTTTTTAATTGAAGTTTTGTTTTTCTATGTCAAGTCAACTATGTAACATACTCAAGAATTGCTAAATTTTAACACTATTAAAACTCATCTTTATGATGTGTTCTTTAAATTGGCTGTTAGATTTTTAGAACTGTAGAAATGTGCTTGATACTGATGGATTTACTGTAAGCATTTACTGTGAAAACTTTTTTTTAAAAAAAAGAAGAGTTCTGGATCAGTAAGAAATATAACGGTAAAATCTTAATTTTCTGACAAGAGGCAGATATGGAAGTAGTTAAGGGAGCCTCTCTTAGGGCAGCAGAAGTACTTTGCTCCCATATACATCACGTAACTGACATGTTAATCATGATGCACTTCAAAGGAGTAAACTTCTGAAACAATTTCTTTCATTTAGGCCTTTTTCTTGGGATGTTTGGTCATAATTTAGGAACATGCTACTCTCAAAGAAAAGTATGAGTGGGTTAATTGTATTTAATTGAAAACTTTTTCTTGAAGGATTTTTTA